>CAJHQQ010001817.1:0-81394 GCA_905132885.1 Moricandia moricandioides
TATACAATCTTTAAGACTTATACATAGTAACACACAGATACAAAGATTCTTTTTGATGGGTTACCTAAATATGATACGGAAGTACCCTTAAGCCTAAGTATTGTTTCTTTCTTTTGCAGTCATACTATTACGAAGGCAAATAAATTATGTCTGACGAAGAATTTGTTTAACCTTAAATAAGAGTTGATGGGGAAGGAAGTAGTATTGTCATGCTAAGTAATGAACTTCGATTCGGTAGCTTCTTTTTCTCCATTCGGCTTTCTTAGGCCGAGAATTCATAATTTGTGATCTACTTTCAATTTCTGATGAACAAAGCTTCCTTGAAGCTTCAGTGGCCTATGTCTCTGGAAAACCAATCATGAGTGAACAAGATATATGTGGAAAATGAAACTAATGGTTTGTATATTTTTAGCTTCATCCATCTTGTTATGTATAACTTGGATCTGATTTATGATTGTTCTCTTGGTTCTGTAGATAGACGGAAGTGAAAGGGTCCAAGATGAATGATACGGTATATTTGTTGGGATACTTCATTTTGTTTTGACCACTTTATAGAACATAGCAGAACGTCATTGTTTGGGACAAGCACTATAGATATTATAGATGTTTTTTTTATTCCTGATTACGCAGGTTTACATAAACACTTACTCTGTATCTGATGTTTTATTTTATTTATTAGTAAGATTGACATATTACAATTTTATTAATATATTTTATTTACAGTTTCTTTTTCAGCAACATAAACATAGTCCGTTAGGATTGTGCAAGTCAAACTAGTGACTTTGCGTCCATATTAACAACAAAAGACGATTGATCTCGAGCATTACGTGCAAGCATATTCACCCTTGTATTCTCCGTTCTAGGAAAATGTATCAACTCTGAGTGATTGAAGCTCTCATTTAGTTTCTTGATGTCTTTTAGATAAGTTGTAAACGCCGGCCATTTTTCTGGTTCCGAAATCATCTTCACAAGCTGTGAGCAATCGGTTGCAAACGTCACATGAAATTGTCTCAAATTCCTCATACTCTCCATTGCCCAAATCAAATCCTCAATTTCCAAGTGATGAGGTGAGAGTTTGACTCTTGTACTTCTTACCTCCATCAAACCATCAAAACCTTCTAACGTATTATACCATCCTTGTTCAAAGAATTTTTTCTTCTCTTTCGAAGAACCATCTGTAAAACACCATCGTGCTGAGATTTGAGGCAAACTTTCCATCTCCCTCCCCCTAGTTTGACACGCTTGTTGTATTAGTGATTCATGTGCCTCTTCCTAAAGAGTAGCCTTAGTTATTGCCAATTGTAAAGTATGTCGAGGTTCAGTGTCAATGTTACTGAAAACCATATTATTCTATCATTTTCAAGTGTACCATAATATCCAAACGAATTGATGATTTTCCATTTACGGAACTACCCTCCGATATAAATGGTCTATATATACAAAAATCAATGAAGTGGAAAAAGCCATGTTCGAAAATGAGGCCGTAGCGGCCAATTCCGCGCCAGTGATACTCTCGACAAAGCTCCGCTGCCGCGATTATACCATAATCGGTAAACAACATGTTTCAAACAAAAACACGTGCACATTCTGGTGATTTTGAGTCTGAATCGGTAAATACACCATAGATCTATCATATTGTGTTCAAGAACAGTGAAAACGGCCACACCATTAATTTTGTAAAACAATTAGGTTGAGAAAGAAGGTGATACAAAAAATTATAATTTTTCCCTTGTACAAGAAAATCAAAAAAAAAACACATGAAAACTGCATATCCAGCGAATTGAACCTAGAAGTGAAGTTAAAGTGAACCTAAACATACCACTGAGCATTTTGTTTGTAATACTCCTTACGAACTGATATTAAACTTATATTACATAAAATATTTAATATATATGTATATATATATATATATATTTTAAATTACTCTCTCGTGTATTCCCCACTTTTTCAAGAAACTTCTAGATCCAGACCGGCAGTCTGACTATCGCCTAACGTTTTTCGTAACATGGGAAAGTAGTTGGGTTCAACGAGATATATATTCGAAAGAACCCAGACTTGGACAGCCGGACATTTGAACAAAACATAGTTAATCGATTCGTGTGCTGTTCCACATCGTGGCACATTGTGTATCACATTGTATTTCTCTTGTCCTCAATTTTTTCTCAACCGAAAGACAACCTGATACAATCTGCCATAAAAAAACATTTCATCTTCGGCGGGCACTTTACTTTCCAAACACGGGCCTTTAGTAAATTAACGTCTGGTCCATATAAAGGACTCGTTTTTTGTGTATCAGGCTACACACGCTCTACTTGATAACCAGCAAAAATATAAAAATAGAAATGATAAAATTTATTGATGATGACGAACAATCTTATACTCTTAACTCTCTTCTTAGATGTCCAACTCTTGCAACATCTTAAATTGTTCTTTTTGGACCTTTTCTGATTTCTAGCGTTTACTTGATACCATATTGAATCTTTACAATTAAAACTTCTTGAAATGAGTTTGTTACATGGTTTAGTATATTACATTGGTTAGTGAAAGGAAGCTAAACCAACGGTTTAATATATAACCGGTATGGTGTAATAAGGGTCTCTGTGGTGGAATTAACTCCACTGTTGTTAAAGTGATGTCTACATTGAATGCTGGTATGTTTTGAAAGCAGTTTGGGATGGTTTCATCGTTTTGTTTCTCAAAACTACCGTACCTGATTTAATTATTTTATTTCATTGCAGGTCCTGAAAAGGACGTGAAGTTTGTTATTGTCGGAGAGAAAGCAAAGGCTACAATGTTCCGTGACTCAAAGAACGACATCTCCCTTACTGTCACTGAGCTGAATATGTACTGTTTTCTTTAATGTTTCTTATGCTAACTTGCTTCACCAGGTCTCAGTTTTAGCTGATGACATCCTGAAGAACTGTTGAGTTCGATGCTTTGCGCACTGCTTACAACAAGTTCCATTCTGTTGTTGCATTTCTACCTACTGTGGCCACTGTTTTGTCACCTGAGGTAAGTCACAAGTGTCAAATGTCTTAGGACTACAATCAGTGCTTAGTATTTCACATTATGCTTTACCTACAAGCTTGTATTATTTTTGTATTCTTGTTTTTGCATTAACAGATTATTGAAAAGGAATCTGAAGTTGGAGGAAAACTCGGTGAGCTCGATTCATACGAGATTTTTTTTTTTTTTTTTGAAAAGGAAAAATCCTGTAGAATCTGGCCGAGTTCCAGTTCTCTTGTGTAAGTAAAAAAGCACATAGAAACTTTGTGTGGTGTTTAAATATAGAGAGAAACACGTGAGGATTAAATTATCATAAACTCTTTGTTTAGGTAATGTTCAGTGCGGTGCTAGATTAGGAGAAATGCTTGACCGTCTCACCCTCAGTTACAACAGGACTCGTCAAACTTCCATCACAAAATAGAATTGAAGCAAAGAATGAGAAAATTATATGAAAAAGCATAACATAAATTTAAAAATTAGAAACAAAGCCAACAAAAAAAGAAGAAACAAATTGTTGTTACAAAGAAATTTGACTGTCAGTGTGATTTGGAAAAATATGGAGAGGAGATAAAACTGGTCCTTCTTGACCTGCTTTATTGAGCCAAGATTCATCTTCTGCGATTCCTTTCAATTCAAATCTTCTAAAGCTGTTTCTCACGGGATCACAAAATAGAATATATGACAATTTGTTAAAATAGGCAGCTAAATAAACAAGCTCACCAGCATGGGTGGAACCTCTTAGATCCAAATCTTTTGAATTAATCACGTCACGGTGACCTAAACATGAAAGAAAGTCTTGGCTCGACCACTTGTGTCTCTCTGCATCCTCCAAAACCAACAATCTTCTAGGGTTTTTTTCATCAGCAAAAGCTAACCTTCCCTCATAAGTTATCAGAAAAGGTCTATCTATATCTTCCAGTGGTAATGGTATCATATCAAATTTTTCAGATATGATATCAAAACTCATTATAACCTGAGAACGAGTGTGAAATATATAGGCTAGATAGTATATAACCCCCTTGATACATCGCCCAATAGTATGAAAGGTAGAGCGATGGTTTTGGTTAGTTTTAACCGTTCTCCATGATTCTTGAGCTGATCCCAACGTTAAGATTCGACACACATCAGTAGATCTGTTACAAGGAAGGCATATTACTTTGTGTTTACCTAAGGTTGGATCATATCCTAATAAAACTGTTATATCATTCCAGCTCTTTCTAGGCTTGGGTAAGGTTACAAACTCTTTCTTGCTAGGGTTCCAAACTATTGGCTTCCCTGATTCTTCCTGGAAACAGATCAAGCCGTGGACAGATTCCGTAGGATATAAACCATTAATTTTTGGGAACTTCATGTGATAACAACTAATGGGCTGAGAAGAAGAGAAAGACTTGTTAGAACTCTGATGAAGAGTATGTGCATGTTGCGGAACTGAGGAAACAAACAGACTGTCATGTTTTCTGACGCAGAGTAGAAGACTTGGCCGTGGTGACCGAGTTTCGAACAAGTTGATGAAATATGGATCGGTGGTTATTGATGACCAAAGCTTTGACACGCAACGGAACCTAGCTACAGATTTCTCAGGCAGCCTTAAAAGTATCTCTGAGGTTAGATCGATAGGCAAGGATCCTTTGTAGTCGTTTTTGTTCTTCTTTTGGTCTTGTTGCTCCATGTTTGGTAAAAAACCCTAGTTTAGGCTGCGTTGATATATGTTTTTCTTATATAGTTAAAATTTAAAATTTAAATTTAAATTTAAACTACTATCCCTATGCTCTTGCGGTGAGTTGGAAGTTAATCTCTTTCCCCAATTTGTTGATAAGCTCTTATCTTTTAATTTTTAGGGCTAATTTTGTGTTTTTATTTTGTTCTTAGAGTTGAAGTAAGGCTCTTTTTGTTTGTTAGTAGTAATATTAGCTTATTAGGGATCAAAAGTAGATTGATGGATTGTAATTTGGTGTTTTATCCTCTAATTTGTTTTGTGGATGGATGACTCTCGTAAAGACCTGACAAGTGGAAACGTGGACTAAGATTTATCCTCAAGTGTCTTCTCTTTATCTCTTACTTGAGAAGCAAGTTTGGTTTGATTTTAATACATGCCTAAATTTTATGTAAATTGCAGGATGACTTCGGGAGTAGTCTACTCAATAATGATGCATATTTTGATCATCGCCGCATAGACTTTGCTAACTTTTCGGATTTTCTATACAAGGGTCTTTGTTCTCGTCCTGTTTAACGATGTCATAGGCCTCTTTGTCTTATACCTTTTTCTTGGTTTAGTGGAAATTTTTGTGAGAGCGTCTTTTAAAGACCAGATGTGTGTCATATTCTTCTCCCTGTGCTTGATTTGATGCACCAGTTAAAATCTACTACAATGGGATGATCATCCCGCATGGCTTGCACTTGTGTTGATGATGACTAACAATCTTACACTCTTCTTAGATATCCAACTCTTCTTATATCTGTATTGTTCTGTTTGGACCTTTTTCTGTTGTAAGTATAGTAAGTTTTGTTGCTTGCCGTCCAAACCATATAGAAGGCTTTAGGCAATTCAAGAACTGACTACTACAATTGGAATCTGGTGCGATAACATCACCAGTCTGGTCACGACTCAGGAAGCTACATTTACCAATTAAGGGACTGTTCGTTTATACTTTAAGTTACTTATCTGAATGATTCATTTTAATGAGTTTTCTAAATTTAAGCTTAATTCTTAAAATCAGTCACCTGAACCAAATTGAACTATCTAGATAGAAATAGTTCTTTTAAAATGATATAATAACTATTATACACCTAATATAATTCAAAAATTAGATTTTAACCCGCACGTCCGTGCGGATATTTTTCTATTTTATAAATGTATTAGATATTATTACAAATATTATAAATATTTAATTTTTATTTTAGTGTTATATATTATGTAAATCAATAATATTATTGTTTATATTTCTTATTCAATATTATTAATATATAGTGATTTGTTTAAAACATTTTACTTTGTTATTAATTTTTATTACTTACTAATATATTTTCGAGTTAGGTACAATAAAATAACCAAATGAAATAATCAAATAGAGAATTTTTTTCATAATATGTTTTTTTCTTTAATTTATACATTTTGAATATAATATATTTTAAATTTTATTTATTTATATTATATAAAATAATATTTAAGATCATTTCTATTTACATGTTGTGTATAAGAAAATATATTTTAACATATATCATTTTAGTATTTTACGGGATTTATTTTGTTTAAATAATATAGCTTTATTTTTTTTAGTAAATTTTATACATAGTATTATCTATCATATTAGTTTAGTAAATTTTATTGATATAGGATATGTTTTGGGTTAAGCTTTGTTTTTTTTAAATTAAGACTTCAAAATATTAGATTACTTTAATTTTTACAACATATATAGATAGTTTTTCCGTGGTGAATTTTAAAAAAGTTATTTTTTATTATCTATGATTTTATCGTTTGTAAAATTTTTAATATTATGATTTGGAGTTTAAATATTTATTTTAAATTTTTTATATTTTGTCAAAAAAATTTTGCAAAATTACACAACAATTTTTGAGTTTGGAACATTAAATGAATTTTGAATTTTTTTGTGACTACATCTAATCTATTATTTTATAGATAAAATATTTGAATTTCTAGTACTATTTAAAAAATTACTCAATATATTTTGTTATAATTAAAATAAAAATAAATTTAAAATTAAAATTGAATTTTTCATTAATATTTTAAATGAATTACTAAAATTCATAGTTTTCTAATAACATATTTTCAATAGTATATGAACTAAAGTTTATTGTATACTATTATATTTTTGTATACAGATATTTTTAAACAATATATTGTTGAGAGTTTCAACATAAATAAAAAGTTATATATATAAGTTTAACCTATGTTAATACATTTATTTGTATGAAAATATTATATATTTTACGAATTTTAACCCATTTTAATGATGAGTGATAATTTATTTAAATAAAAACATTTAGAAATTTAAAAATTGTTGAATTAACTATTTAATATAATTTTATCATATTTAATTCATGTAGCACTACTATTTTTATATAATCCAGAATATATTTATAGTATTTATAAAAAAACAATATAGAATTTTATTTTCTTGTTTTATAATAAAATATTAGTTAAAATTTATTTATAATAATATTACATTACTAATTAAGAAATTTATTAATGTGTTATTTTCTAAAAAATATTTAAAATATTAAGTAAGATTTTGTTAGATATTTTCTCAATAGATTTTTTTATAATTAAATAAAATTAAATTAAAATTTAGGGTTGGTTTATTATTAATGTAAACAATCAAATATGTCATATTAATTAATTTTTTAATTGGTTCTACTATGAATTGTTAGTAGTAGATAAAAATAGGACTTTAAATTGATAGTTTAGATTACAAACCTAAACATAATATCATTTTAACACTCACAAAAATAACAAAACCGTAAGAGCGTATTTTTCTGTCAAAATCACAAAATTCATTTTTTTCTCCAACACTACAAATACGCATGTTCAAATCAAAATCACAAAAATGTATTTTTTCGTTAAGACCCCAAAAACGTATTTTCCTGTCAAAAAGCGAAAACACGTTTTCCTGCCAAAACCGCAAAAAATACAAAGCGCATTTTCCTCCCAAAACTGTAAAAATGCATTTTCCCTGCAAATCCACAAAAACATGTTTTTCCGCTAAAACTGCAAAACACATTTGCGAAAACCATAAAACGCAAAATGTTTTTTCTGCTAAAAACGCAAAATGCATTTTTTGCTAAAAACGCAAAAACACATTTTTCGCAAAAACACATTTTTGCCAAAATAGGAAAATATTGTTCCGCCATAATAGCAAAAACGCGTTTTCCTGACAAAACCGCAAAAACTCATTTTTCCACCAAAGCCGCTAAAATGTGTTTTTCCGCCCAAAACCGCAAAATGTATTTTCTCGCCAAAATGCAAAACACATTTCCCCACCAAAACCGCACAAAATAAAAGCAAAAGCTTATTTTTACCAAAAATACATTTTTGGCAAAACACACAAAACACGTTTTTCGCCAAAACTGCAAAAACGAAAAAAAAAATCATTTTCCCGCCAAAACCGAAAAATATCTTTTCCGCCCTGAAATCGTAAAAATGAATTTTCCCGTCAATACTATAAAAACATGTTTTTACTCTAAAACCACAAACCACATTTCTCCCCAAAATTGCAATTTTATTTTCCAACAAAACCACAAATTTACTCTTTCTCGTTAAAATCGCAAAATCAAATTTCTCACAAAAATCGTTAATATGCATTTTTGCCGTTAAAACCTAAAAGACTATATTTCTCGCCAAAACCATATTTTAAGATAGTTATATTTTAGATAACTAATAAAAGTTAATATAGTGAAAATAAAATATGGTTAAATCAAAACAAAAGTATATTAGTAGTTTGTTTATTAAAGAAACGAACATAATTCAATTTAGATGATTCATCTAGATATTCTATTTGGATGGATAAACGAACTGTCTCAATAATATCTTGAAGAATGATGCAAATGATGAAACGAAAATCCCCTAAGCGGCTGGAACTCAACTCCTGAAATCCGCAACAACAGTCTCTTCCGTTTGCATCACCTCTGTTACTTGGCGCACAAGCTTCGGTAAATCTATCATCCGGTAATTAAGTATAAGCAGCTTAGGAACGCCGAGAGAAACTTGATCAGGAGGTAGAGCTGCCAAACGCAATCTGTTTGAACAGAGGGTTAATACTTGCAAAACTATGGTTACAATCTATTATAAAACGTACTTCTGATAAACAGAAACCGTTACTTTTGATTCATTGTGGTAAATAAAATTTGAATAATTATGACGATAGGCTAAATCCTAAAACAATAAAATTCATGAGTTTTTAAAAGTTTGCAAATTTAAAATTCCTTAATCCTTATAGGTCGGTCGGCAACTCCTTTTCCTATTTGGATTTGTTTTTTTCACTTTTTAATATTTATTTACATATAAATACGTATGTTATGACACTTAGTTTTTCATCAAAACTCAGAACAAGGGCTTGCACTACCGGCTCTAAGTCACTACCGTCACTTCTTGCGTTGCTATGTCTGTTGCTGTCCCTATATACTCTTGCCGGTGAGTTAGTTGATAAGCTTTTATCTTTTGGTTTTTAGGGTTAATTTTGAGGTTTCTTTTGATTTTTAGGGTTGAAGTAAGAGTCATTAATTTCATGGTTTACCCTCTAATTTGTTTTGTAGATGGATGACCTTCACGTAAAGAGACAAGATATGTGGAAACGTGCACTAAAATTTATCCTCAGGTGAGTGTCTTTTGTTTATCTCTTACTTAAGAAGCAAGTTTGGTTTTAATACATGTCTCGATTTTGTGTAAATTGCAGGATGACTTCGGGATTAGTCTACTCTATAGTGATGCATATTTTGCTTATCACCGCATACACTTTGCTAACTTTTCATATTGTCTATACAAGGGGCTTCATCGTCCTGTTTAACGATGTCTTAGGCCTCTTTGTCTTATACCTTGTGTTCGGTTTAGTGGAAATTTTCGCCAGAACGACTTTTAAAGACCAGATGTTGGTTACATTCTTGGGGCATGTCAGCCATCTGATGGGATCTATGTTGCTCCTCGGGTACAGGGTTCCATCAGATCTTATTGAAGCTTTTGCCATTTGTTTCCTAGGAATACCACTCTTCTTTTGGACTTTTTGGGTTACGTGGTCCACTTTTATTCCAGAATTTCTAGGAGATGACTCCTTAATCCAACCATTGGTTTAGGATTTACTATTTATGAATGTTGTATGCTTTGAGATAATAATTTTAAGCCTTATGGGGTTTTGAACCCAATTTTCTTTTCAATAATTTCTCATTTTATTCAAGTTTCCACGCACTGCAATAATCCTACTACATGTGAAAGTCATATATGTCTCTTCTGGTTGATGATGACGAAAGTCAGAAGTGAACATTTTTGCAATGATTTAGTTGTAATGGATTATGTTAACAATATAATCCACAAATTTTGTGCCTAATTAAACCGGTGGAAAGAAGTGTATTGAATTTTATTGGATTATCCATATAGTATCATTATGCCTATTAGTATGCTTCTGGTTTAGTTTTTACGTCCTCTTTCTTTGGTATCTTACCTCAGTTCTGTGAAGTGGAAGTCATCGTTGTAGAATTTTATTTTACTATAATGGGGACAACTGACATTTGTAAAAATAATAAGAACAAAAAATTAAAATTACAATACCGAAATCATTTGATAAAGAAGAATAGTAGAGTCGAGATAATTAATCTCTTTCCTTAAATATTTAAACGCACCGTAATGTTTCTGTCTCTTATCACCAAAAAACAGAACCTGTCACACCTAACTTTTGTGTTATACGATCAGACATAAAATAAAAAAAAAAGCCTAACATAACTATCAAAATAGGAGAATGTGATTATGTTGTTCGTATGAATCTCAATTTCCATCTTTCTACATTGCCATGAGATTTTATATAGAAAAGGTGAGCATCACATATCATTACATTTAGGTTTATTCTTTACAAAACCAAAAACGTATATGCATTATTATGGAGTATTAAGTGTCATCAATAATCATAATGGAAAATGATTCCTTTGACTATTGACCATAACTTGCAAAGATGAAATTAGTGTCTTTGATCAAATCAAACCTATTAATTTATTTTGCTATGGGTATATAAATTTATTTAACAAATTTAAGTCGAAATTCAAACCGCAATATCCAATGTGTACATTTAAACACACACATTCTGAAACTCCACTACTCATTCAAACGAACTTCAGTTTTGACAAATGAATACATTTTCATAATGCTTAAAAAATAATTCCGGCAATCCCAACCTCTCCTTGAGATGGTTATGTGTCACAGCAATCATCTCCTTGTGCTTGATTTGATGTACCAGTACTACAATCGTTTTTGTTTGTTTTCTTAGGGCATGTTTATTGCAGGTCTCTTAGTATGGGGTTCTTACCTTTTCTAAGAGACGTTTCTTAACTTTAACTAAGAAAACTTAAGAACCGTCTCTTAAATAAGAGACCTAAGAGACGTCTCTTAACGGGAAAATAAAAAAAAAATAAAAAAAACGTGAAATTATAAGTTAAAAACCCCGCCTAAGAGACCGTGGATAAACATGGCCTTAGGTTACCATTTTTGGTTTTGGTTTTCGTTTTTGATCAAAAAAGCTAGTCCCATGATGATTTCTTTTAATATTTTAAAATCTTTTCCGCAAATAGAATCCTGAAATATACATCTATTGATCTCGTAAAGCGTGATGCTATTGGATTCATGTGAAACTAAAAAGAAACATATATCCATGAATCATATAATGAATATGTACAATAAATAAAAGAAAATATACAACAAATCATTTTGTTGTCGTCGGCCTTAAATAGTAATTACCTTTGTATTGTTTTCTTCTCAAAAGTCTCTCCGTTCAAGATAGAACTCTCTGAAGGTGATTATGCCAATTAACAAGCCAAAAGCAAGGCATACATAAAAGGTCATTGGTGATATATAAAATATCACCAAAAAGACCATACCGAATCAAAGCAAAACAGAAACCAGCTCAGCAATCTGTACTTTGGAACGGGATAAAGAAGTGGAAGCAACGATGTAGGTCACAGTGTAGGCGAGTGCAAGGATTAGAAATGGATCAACCATGGTAATAATGTCTCCAAGGAACCTTAGAATGACTCTTATGTAATCTTCCAAAAAGAGCTTACTCTCACACTTTCTTTGAGCATCAATGACATATCGAATAGGTAGATATGCCAAAGTTGCGGCTGTGAGAAAGGCTATCATCTCATGGCATCGTTTAACGTAAGTAGACCACCGGTTCCTACTAATAGAAAGTATAGAAAAGTGCATAGTCAATATATTACACTAATATAATTTCAAGATTCTAAATTCAAAATTTTGAATCATAATAACTAAAAACACAAATTATAAATATTAACACTAAACACAAAATTCTAGTATAGAACTAAAGCCTAAACACTAACCATTACAACTAGAACTTCTAACCCTAAGCCACAAATTAAATTGTGTTTTTTTCTTAAATGTTGTTATAAGTATTGTATGTTGTACATTTTATGTTTTTGTTTGGATGCCTATGTGAATTGAGTGCAAGAAGGGTGTATATCCATCAAGACACAAATATTATCGTACGTTTTATACCAAAGCTCACACACAAATCAAATTCCATTCTCTTGGCAACCAAGAAATGTACACTAGACCCTAAATCGAGATTCTATATTCAAAATCTTAAATCGCATAAACTAAAGCCACAAATTATTAATATCAACAATAAACAAACAAAAAAAATCTATATAACTGTAACAAGTCGAACACAGAAAAATCTATTGCTGACACATTAAAAGTAAAGTAGAGTAAAACAAGTTCATATGAAAAGTATATTCAAAACAAGCTTATAGGAAAAGTATATTTTTTTTCTTAATTATCATTAAAAAGGAAAAAAAAATATGTGACTAAAAAGGAGCAGTGCTAAAGAAAGAAAAAACATCCAAACAAACAAAAAAAAACAAGCTAAAGTAGAAAAAAATGTACAAATAAAAAAAGATAAGAGTCTTACCGTGTTGCTTGCGCTGGCATATTCACCACAGGAAGTCTCGAATCCCGCTCAGTTATTATTTGTATTTCCCCATTCCTTGAAATGCCTTGCAATACCGAACTGAGTATTGGTGCCTCTGTGGAGTATCTGCGAGAAGGGTTTATATATCAATAAACAAGCATATTGGTTTTATACCCAAGCCCAACATACATCAACATTCAAGATTTTCTTGGGCCTCAAGAAATGTACACTAGGCCCTAAATCAAGAAATGCACCAATACAGAAGAGTATACTTGGTTCTTGGAGACAAATATCTAAAAGAAGAAAGAAAGTTCATTACCTAAAAGAAGAGCTCTCGGTTTCAACTGAATCTTGAAGCTGTCCCATCAGTGGAAGACGACGTTCTTGCATTATCTCGTTGAACTCTCCATCCCATGAGACCCGCTGTGATCTCTCTTCAGTCTTCATACGAGTATCCACAGAGACATCTTCTTGAAGTTGCGATGATGAGCCCTTCAATGGAAGACGTCGTTCCTGCATTATCTCGTTGAACTCTCCTTCCCATGAGACTCGCTGCGATCTCTCATCAGTCTTCGTACGAGTATCCACGGAGACATCACACAATGCTTGCACACGTTGATTCTCCGGTGTCTGATTGGAAACGCGAGTTGATTCAGTCGTTGTTGGCGGTTTCAAAGATGAAGATGCAACGTTGATGGACGACAAGGTTTTGTTTTTTTTTTTTTTTTTTTTGACTTAAGGCATTCAACAAGGTTTTGTTGCGGCAAGCTTCCATGGGGGCATCGAAGTTCCACTTCAAGCCTTCGAGGTAATAGAGTTCTTCTTCTTTACACACTCCAAGATCGTCACATATTCCTTGTACATAATTATGAGGCATCATAAGCGAAGGAGTATGGTCTCTCTCTCTCTTGGCGGGACTTTCTTCTGAGAATCTTTCGAAGAAGACGAAGTATAGTTTTTCTCTATAACCAGCGTCCTTTTATAGTATTCCAACGACGTCGTGTGACTATTTTACGTCCAGTCCAAGAATGTTTAAAAAGGTAACTTAAACAGAGACCGTTTAACTTTTAACGAATAAAACCATTGAACTATAACAAAAAGAAGTGTATAATGTTAATTCATTTTATAGACATTTTCATTTAATAAAATTTGTTGAGAAGAAAAAAATCTAAAAATATATAAAAATTGATATAATTAGAGCAAATAAAACCACATTTTTTATATGTCTTATTGATTTATGTGGACCTTCGAAAGAATCCGCTTTGTAGCACAAAGTGGAGTAACTCAAAAGCTTATCCTATTATCTAATTCGAGTTTGAAATATTTTTCAATTAATGTCATATGATGGATTGATCGTCTATTACGGTTCACTATATTAACTATTTGAATCAAATCCTAAATTCAAATTGGCAAAGCAGCGATGATTTAGTTTTATCGAATTTCAAAGCCAATGTTGATATACGTTGAGTCCCCAAGAAATTCTTATTAGACTACCAGCCTTTGTTAATAAACTAACATCTTTTGTATTGAAGTTTTTTAACCTATCACTTTAGTGAAAGTAAAACCACATTTTCATAAATCAGTGCAAATATACACACCTTTCACTCAAAATTTTACAAAAAAGCTCCAGACAATATATGCATATATAGAATCAATAAGTGGGTTATGGCCTTATGGGTGCATATCGGTATGTAAAATTTGTCACAATACGTAAGTTTTATATATAGAGGTCACTCAAGGGCTTTGATAAGTACATTGACAACTTTTAAAATCAAATATACCACTGGGTGACCCCACTACTCTTCACGAGAGTCTGCCACTACACACTTTCCACAGTTTCTTTTTTGTATTCAAAATTTTAAACCTGTCGCTTATAAGTTGCAACCAGACTCACATCTTCTTCTTCAAGCTCTGAAAGTCTCGCATAAACACCGAGCAAAGGGGCAGTATTATACGTACAAGCCTTTGTTTGAACGTAGTTATCCCTCCGGTCAACAAAATCATCTCATTGACCAGGTCCTCCCATCAAAGCCCCGACCAAAAGACTTGGATTAGGCTCGGACCGTACCAATAATGATACCCTTGAGTGCATCCAGTGAGCCCTTCGTAATCTTTACAAGAAGCAAGTGATGCACCTCTACACATTTATAGCAAAATCTGAAGTGTAATTTTATACATAAATAACAAAAAGTCCTAACAATTATCATATAAACTTTAAATCTTAAACCATAAGCTTGAAAACTAAAACGTAGACACCACATTTATAGAATTAATATTTTCTCCTGACGTGTTATAAAGTAATTGCTGTGTATGACATTGTATAGCAAAATCTGGAGTATATTATATAAATAATAAAAAGGTCAAATCTCTCAAATAGCTATTTTTTAAGTTTTTGTCACAAAAATAGCACTTGAAAAAAAAATGAT
Organism: Moricandia moricandioides; assembly: GCA_905132885.1. NCBI lineage: Eukaryota > Viridiplantae > Streptophyta > Magnoliopsida > Brassicales > Brassicaceae > Moricandia > Moricandia moricandioides. Next base: position 15,077 of record CAJHQQ010001817.1, read on the forward strand.
CAAAATAGACTTATTTTATTTTCTCCTGAAATATAATAGAGTAATTGCGGTGTATCACATTGTATAGCAAAATCTGGAGTATATTATATAAATAATAAAAATTCCAAACATATATTATAAACTTTAAATCTTAAACCATAAGCTTGAAAACTAAAACGTAGACATCAAATCTTAAATTATAGCCCATACAGGTTCAGTTCGAAAACTAGATAAATGGTACATCTACTAGGTTAAACATTAGCGATGTAGTATTTCTTTGACAATATGTAGTATATTTTAAAGTTCTAGAACTTCATTAAATGGTTTTCCCAACCATCCCTAAACTATACATGTGTTAGCAAGTAGATCAATTAATTGTTTAAGTTTTTTTAACATTTTGTTTTAATACATTGATTCAAAACATATTACATCATAATGATATGACATATTACAACTGATATATAAGAAATAGTAGTTTTTATGCACTGACATTTGCGCAAGAAGCTTTGATGATATCATAGAAAATTACAATAATAAAGCGATTTTGTTTCTAATTTTACAAGATAAAAAATTATAAGTTCCTTTACCACAATAACTTATAATATTTTGCTCTCGCCAATACGATAACTATTAGATTATTAGGATAAATTTTATTTTTATTATGTATGTAAAAATCCTCATTGGGAAAACTTAAACACAATATATCTATCTATACCATTATTTAATAAGTGATTTTGATTACTTGTCAACTTCTCCATGATTTTAAGAATAATCAATAGTTACAAAAATAAAATAAATAGCTTTTATAAAATTTATATTTTTAATAATAAAATGTTTTGAAAGTTATGATAATTACATGTATAAGCCAAATAAATATTTGATATTAATCTTATATATTATTATTAAAAGTGAATTTTTCTTTCATGCATGCCAAAATATAATTATATTTTCTATGATATTATTAATGAATAAGTCTTTTATTTTTCAGTTTCGCATAATAGTCAATAGTTTTAATAATTTTAGTATCTATATTTCTAATATTTATATATTTTGGTGTTTTCCATGATTTTATGTTATTTTGTTTATTTGTCATGTTATTTTGATTACTTGTCAGCTTCTCCATGATTTTTGGAATAATTAATAGTTCTCATAATTTTAATAAATATTTGTTATATTGTTTAATAATAAAATATAATTTTTAATTAAATCTATAATCCACATATATATATATATATGATATTATCTTATTTACTATTATTTAAAAGCGAAAGTTTTTTTTCTTGCATGTCATTAAAATATAAATATATATTTTATAATATAACTTGAGCATTAGTTTTTTATTTGTCAATTTCTCCACAATTTAGGAACAATCAATAGTTTAAATAATTTAATAAATAATTTAATAATATTTATATTTTTTTATGTTTTTCATGATTTTGTGTTATTTTTCTTATTTTTTATATTATTTTAATTATTTTTCATGCTATATTAATTTTTAGAAGTGAATTTTTTATTTATCATGTTTTCCATAGTTTTATGTTGAGTCATAAGTTTCAATAAATAATTTTTTGAATTGCTATTTTTCCAATAATTTTAGTTATTATTTAATTAATATTTTTAATTATTCGTTTTAGCAATAATTTTATAGCTATGACCATCATATATATTAATATTAAACCGTTAATATATTTGTTTATTATTATTTTAACATGATCTCTTTTATGTCACAAAAAAGTTATATAGTGTTGTTGGTTTCATCAACATCAGTGTTGTTGGTTTCATCAACATCAGTTTACCAATCGAAAGCTATGAGCTAAGAGTATAATCTTTTTTCATTCTAATTAAAAAGAAAATATCTTACTAGACATATACAATTTATTATTTTTAGTTTATAAAAAAATATTTTAAAATAAGTATATTTTAATCATTGTAGATTTTGTAAATAGATATCACTATAAAGAAAATTCATATAAAATGTGATTAAACTAATATTTGTAGGAATCATCATAAAAGAAAAAAATGTCCAAACATATATATTATTTGATGAAGAGAGTTTGCTTTCATAGGCTTCAATCATAATTGGTAATCCTAGTTTAAATAGATTTCTATTTTATGTTATTTTGAAGGATTAATAAAAATTTATTAAATTATTATGATGAAGATTCTTCTTACATGTGTAGTTATTATTTGTAAAATTTTATATATGGTTTAATTATAGATTAAATAAAAATTTATAAGCACCAAACTATTATTTAAGTTGTATTGTAATAAAAAGTCAAATTATATCTTCTAAGTATAAGATATTTATAAAAAATGAAAAACTAATATTGATTAATCTCTAACTTTTTGTTAACTCGTTAGGCCTGAGTATACCGAATGGATAGCACCTTCTGTGTTTCGAAACAAGGCATTCTATATACTTTTTACATTTTTGAATATATCATTATATTTGTATTATTTTGTTATTAATTATAAAAAAAAATATGAATCACTAAACAAATATAATATTTATCTTATCATATTAACATATTTTTATATGTATCACTATTGTTTTCTTTTTAACTAAAAACATGTTTTGAAATCAAAACAAATAATCATGCTATATGTAGATTAGCATCATTATATATTACTTACAAAAAAGAATGATAGAAAAAAGACAATACCAATTCATAAAATCTTTACCAATCTAAAAAAAAGTTATTTTTATAAGTTCATGTATATATATTTCACAATCTGTATAATTTTTAAAATCCACCGACCTTTAAAATTCACAAACTCTACATAAATTCATTTTCCAATAACCCCTTCACTTTATTTTTATTTCCCACAACCAGAAAGAAAAAAAGAAAAAAAAATACATAAATCAGCAGAAGCTTTTTGAATATTTGTTAATTATTTTTAATTTCCCACAACGCATTCGGGGATCAAAGAGAGATGTCAATGGGAAGCGACTCGACGTGGGTGGGGAAGAAACCGATCAGGCGCATCGGCGGATTCTCTGATGCTCTCTCCATCGCCTCTGATCTCGGTTACGCCGTCGCTCCTCCTCCCTCACAGGTAACTTACCAATCGCTTCTCCAATCTATTAACTACCTCTAAGCATCGTAACTAGGTTTCACATTACTTCGATTAGCTAAGGATAGTATCTACTCTGGATGTTGCTGTTTGATTGACTTGGAGAGCAAAGGGTTTTTGAGATCTGTAATTTTCTTACAGAGCTCAATGTTTCTGAAGCTCTCATGAACTAGAGACAATGAATTGTCTACATTTGTGATTATTCATATTCAAATGTTTCAGCTGCTTCGGTGTCAGCAATGTGTTAAGTAGTAACGCACATTGTGCTTAATCATTTTCAATGTAGGAAGAATTACAAAGCTTGGCGTCTTCGAATGGTGAAAAGGGTGATGATTTGATAAGGGTCTTGCGAGAGTTATCTGCTGTGCAAAGGAAAATTGCTGATTTTCAGGTTGAGCTTCAAGGGAGGAAGGTAGGTACCATCTTTTAGGGATTGCTTGCCTGAATGCTTTGTATATGTAACAGGTTTTCTTAAAAGCTTTTGTATCTAACATCTTTGCTGTCAAATATCAGGATGATAAGAATGTGGCACATTTGACTCATGTGAGTGAAATGCAAAAGAAAATCGAGACTCTTTCAAGGATTACTCAAATCTTGAAAGATGTTATACAAAACAAGGTAGAGACTTTCTCTGTTTACCTTCTAAATCTCCTCTCTTTTTCTCCGGGAAAAGGGTTTGTATCTTTCCATTTCATTTATCTCTGTCTTCTGCTTTTGAGTGACATCCCTTTGAGTCACTGCATACTTTATCCATTTCATTTATCTCTGTCCTCATACTGCTTTTGGCAGCAGTAGCTCCTGAGGATGTCCTAAGACATCATTTTCCCTGTTTATATGGCAGGATCGCATCATTGCTCGTCTCCAACAACCTTATTCACTAGATTGTATTCCAGTTGAAGCAGAATATCAGGTGTGTCCTGTGATTTGATAGCATTTGCTACTTTTAGACCTTATTTGCTCTAATTATCCTCAACGTGATTCGTATCTGGAGTTTCACAACTTGAGAAAGAAAATGTGTTGCCTAATGGCGTTTGTTCTGCTTTGTTTCTCAGAAACAATTTTCAGAGTTGCTAATGAAAGCCGCCAGTGATTATGGCGCCTTAACAGCATCAGTGTCTGATTTTCAGTGGAGCCAAAACTTTAAAGAACCTCCTTCGGTCTGGGGGGTATGATTTTACTCTCCTTTTACACCCATCTTAGGGTTTTTTCCGTTACATCTTTCAGACATAAATCCACATGCTTCGTTGCATAGATTTTGTATACTCGTCAGTTAGAAACTTGTACATTGTTCATAGTGTAAGAGGAAAACTCTGTACTGAGTTACACTAAGCCAGGCTATCATGTAAGCTGTTTATAATTCATAGAATACATTGCAGTTCTCTCTGCAAACCATGACATTGACCAATTGTTTATCATTCGGGGCATCTAATTAGATTTCTCTGTTTCTAATCTCTATGAATCAAGAGAGAAAAAAGATTGCAAATTTTGTGGAATGTGTTGACAAACAGTTGATGTTTTAGTTTTACATGTTATGGTCTCTTTACATTTTCCCCCAGGAAATGCTGCGTCCAATACCAGTGGCACTAGCCTCATGCACGAGATTCTTCGAGGCCATGACTGCGATGAGAGAATCATTTGCGACTCTTCAAGACCTTCGAGTTGGTAACTCTGCAGCCTCTTTACCAACAACACCTGGAAGTAACGAAACGCCACATAAAGACTCAGATTGTGTGACTCCACCTCAAGGGAGAACAGATGCAAGCTTCGACGACTTAGCTGTTCAAGCCACAAGGAGACAAATGCATGATCAAAATGAAGCTGAAGGCGAAGAAGATGGTAATAGCAATGAGAATGTTCAACTTGACCGGAGATTATCTTGGCCTCCTTCGGTTAAGAAGAGTGGTGTTTAAGCATGCGGTGTTGCTTTTGCTTGAGGTTCTCAAAATCGATTGTGTTTTTGTTATCAACATTTGTCTCCTTTATGGATTTGAATTTATTTGAAAATCTTTGGTGACACTTGAAAGTAGATTAAAAAATAGTGTATATTATATACAACTTTGGTTTTACAATTGTATGTATAACTAAGGATTTGATTAGTGACCAAAGAATGAAAAGAACAATGAATTCTTTAATATTCCTAAAAAAAATTACTAAAAATAAGGAATATTTTTTTTCATTTTTTTATTTCTTTTATTGTAGAGTAATATAGAATAAATTCATTTTTAACTGGTGACCGTTAAAATAAAAATGAGTAGGAAAAAAATGAATAGGAATAAAATAAAAGGAATGAAAGGAATATTTATTACTTCTATTCCGTATCAATTTTGATAAAAAATACTTTTCTTCTATAGTTCTTTAAAATTTAAAGAATGACAAAGAATGATATGCATCAGATGTCCTCATAAAATGGTGTAATTTTTAAGGAATAAGTAGAAATTAATTATTCCCTTTAATTCATATGTCACAATTTAAACCCAATTTGATAAGGAATAATTATTTCTCATCATTTTTTTTAATTTTATTCTTCTGCAAAAGAATTTCCTATTTATTCCTAGTGTTCCTATGATAGTTATCATTTAAACCCTAAAAGTTTCAAGTTCTCACATTTTCTCATGTGGAAAAATATGTCACAATATTATTAAAATTATTTAATCAATTACAAAATAGATCGTAAAATAATATTAGTTATATGTTTTTGATGAAAATAAAAATTACCTACTAATATGAGACATTTTATATATTGTAATATCAAAAAAATCATTTAAACATCATACATTTCAATACAGAGAAATATATACAAATTGTAAATGTTGGTTGATCTTTAAATAATTAACTTATGTTCAACAAAAATAATTTAAAAGTAGTACCAACTAGAGTTAATTGATGATATGGTTGACATATCAATATAAAAAAAAAACTCAAACGTATTTCTTTTATAAATTTATGAACTTTTTTTATAGTGGAGAACACTAAATATAATTATTCACATGCCTATAAATTTAATTCACTAACTTTAATGGTTTAAATATAGTATTGTCAGACCATGAATTTAAGACAAACTTTATTTGAGGACAACACCTAATCGTGTTTAGCTACCTAGTTGTGTAGCCCGGTCTTGTTTACAATGTTCATTGTACAATTAGGAATAAAATTATAAGTAAACTGTTATTGCTTTATTAAAATCCTACTAAAAGCATAAATCATTGTTTATTTATTTTATGGTAAACTTAATATTTTGCAATCACCATACATGAATTATGCATTGACTTTTTGGTCAATCAAATTATGCATTGACTAGCATGATAAAATTATATGTTTACCATAATTTCTTTGTTAGTGTTGGAGAAAGCAGATTTTCACTTTCCACTTTATCCATTACATAACATTATAACATTCATAAAATGTAAAAAAATTGTGCATTATTATTATATCAAAATAGCACTACACACCACCCCATTCATGTCATTTTATCAAAACCATGGTCTCAAATATAAATCTTATTTACTGAGACTTTCGGAAGAAAAAGTTTAGATAAGAATTTTTCTTTAAACCAACCATTTTTATTTATCGTGATTTTTTTCTTGTCAGATCTATCACATGAATTATTGTTTTTGGAGTTAGCTAAATAATTTTTCGATCTCTTTTTTTTTTTCATATCTTCTTTTTTTTCTTTAATTTCAGTCAGTAGGATTCTTATCACTTAAATATTGATCGCTGAATTTTTTTTATAAGATTAGCAGAAAATCAAGGAACTTTTTTAGATTTGTTTACTTCATTTATCTTTCAAAATCTATGTCAAACATTTTGTCTTGTTAGTTTGACTTTGTGTAGTTTTATCTCTAATTAATTGGCATGGTTTATTTATTTGTGTTACCAAGCTAATAATGACTTTGTTTTTTGGATTGCTTTTAACAAAATTATCTGCTTGATTTTAAATAATAATTAAATTTGTTTGTTCCATTATGCTTAATTTTGTTACAAGAGTTAAGGTTACAACAGTAGAAATAAGTTGAAGTTATAGATGTAAAGTAGTTGAAATCTTTCATGGATATTAGATCATTTACTATTATGAAAATTTTGAAAATATGTATACTTGATTATTTCTTGCTTACAATAGGTAGATTCATATACGATGTGTTATATTCTTATAAGTTATGGCATGAACTAATGCTGCAAAATGATTCATTTTTTCATAGATATTCAAAAATTATTAGTAGTCTGCTAGTTTGATTCTTTTAATTTGATTTCTTTTAGAGAGAATGAAGGTATCTGTATCTATGTCATCAGTAAAGATGAAATTCACATACTTAATTTGTTATTGTTATGTACTAGTTTATGTGATTAAGTATATGCTTACAAGCTATAATAAATTATTAAATTTTGACTCATTCTTAAAGAAAATTTACGAAATTCAATTGGTTGATGCCATGTGTTTTTATAGTTAACGAAAAATTGAAGTTTTAATACTTTCTTCCTTTGTTTAAATTACTAACTCATAAATTTCATATATCTTTTTTTTTGCTTTCATTCCGTCACTTTTGGAACTGCATAAGAAGGTCGTGCCTTCCATAAGGCTCATGAAGCAAGAGCTTCAAGCCACAAAATTTATAATTCTTGAGGCCACATTTTTAAAGTATTAATATAGTTCAGTGGCTAAAAATATTGTTTTGACTTCTTAGTCTGTATTTTCTTTTTCCAAATTGTAATTTTCTTAGACTGTTGAACGTTTATGTTTTTATTATTTTATGTTGACATTGTATTTTATCTTTTGTTTTGGACAACTGATTTGATATTTCTTTTGTTTCTATTATCTTGTTATTTAATGTTAGAATATAATAATGGTTCAAGTAACTACTAAAATGTAATATATTATTTGTTAAAACACTAAATATAATAGATAAAGTATCAATTTCACGGTCTAATATTCATCTAATTTATTTGATGCAGAACTAAACAAAATGATTGTATATAAAATATACTGTATACAAAATCATTAATACATAGGCCACTATTTATAATTATGCTTTAGGCCACTAAATATATTTGGGACGGCACTGTGGATAAGAATTGTATAGATTCGTATATAGAGAGGAGAAAATAAAACCTCGTGAAACATAGATCACCCCATTTTAAAAATATCGATTCAGATTTTTTTTTTTTTTGACTGAACTTTTAAAAAATCGATTCAGAACTTTAGAGCTAGAATAGACTGGATCAGTCACAATTATCCTGGTCACCTTACACGGATATGGGTCCATGCTTTAGGGCCCATTTGAATACCCGGAGAGAGGATCTATCCGTGGGCTGCACCTCCCCTTGGGGATTAGTCTGGGCCTCTCCATAGGCCTGGGATACCCCCAGGTTAATCAAAAAAAAAAAAAAAATAGACTGGATCAGTCCCATCGATATATTTACATGACATCACTTCAACTATTCCAAGTTATTTTATCTGAATGTTTATTACGTGAAATCAAATAAGTAGTTAAAAACTGGTGATCGATCTCAAGATTCGTAATGAACAACACATATTTTTGTTGTGTAGTACAATAATGCAAGTAACGTGATTCTGCAATAATGACATTTACATAGGTTATATAGATTATTGAGAAACAACAACATCACTTTGCATTGTTATTTTTTTTCTCAATTATTACGTAGCTTCTAGTAGTAGATAGAATTATAAAGCGGCGTAAGGACCCCACCCACGAGTGTTCTCTCCATACATTTTTTTTGTATTAGAACACAATCGATCACATACGTCCAAGTTTTGATTTGGTATTGGCCCCCACCTCACTATGTATCCTCACGCGCACGATACACATTATTTTCCGCTTTCGTTTTATTTCTTCTGTTTAGAAATTCTTTCATGAACTCAAAAACTGCAAAAGCATATGTACTTACTTGAATATAAGGGAAACAGTTTTGCGCACACATAATATTAAAGATAATGTTACTTTGTTCAATGTTATTTTTTATTCTGAAAGATCTACTGTGTTCAAAGTTCGATCCAGCCACACCTATATTTTTTTTCTTCCTCTGTTCGGAAAAAAAAATCTATATCGTAGAAAAAACATTCGTTTTAAAAACTATTTTTTATATTTTCAATGTATTAATTAATAATAAAATGTAATTTTTTAAAAAAAAAATCTATTAGTTAAAATTATGGAGAGTAATTTACTATTTATAATACTCTTTCCATTTTAAATTAAATGATGTTTTAGGGGATTTATGTTGTTTTAAAATATAAGATGTTTTGAGATTTTAAGGTATCTTTTGAAGTTTTAAGATTAACTTTAACTTTACAATAAAATTTTACAAGCTTTTTCATAATTAGTTGAATAATTTTAAAATTACATCTTTAATACTTTTTAGATAAATGTAAATTTCTTAATTTTTGTGTACTAAGTCAAAATATCATCTATTAAAAATAGAGGAGTAAGATATTACTAACTATAATTTTATATATTTTTATATAATAAGTGAATTCTAAAACAGACTTTTTTTTTTGATCAGAGGAATATAACATTAAGAGAATAATTATAGTTCAACACTGTTCAAAGCATATGCTATTTGTCTTTACATTGACTAGTCTTCCCGGAAAATGAGAGAATTTATTTTCTCTAGTTTCAAAAACTTACTAGTATTTCCAGATGCGTGGAGTTGAGTTAAACCAATTAATATCTGCAGGCAATTTATGAAATTCATTCACCCATCCAGATGCGATGAATATTCGTGCATGTCACAACTTAAATGACATGATGATACGCTCTTCAAGAAAACCTAAGCACTTAAATACCAACTTAGTAAATGTCATTCATTTCTCTTTTCCCATGCGTCAATATTTGTTCATCCACAATATTATTTTCATCTTAAAAAAATTCAGTAAAGAAGGTTTTTCTTAATTTAATGTTTCATTAAATAAAGAAGATGTTAGTATCACTTTAAAATAAATAATCATGAAAACTCTGAGATTTCGTTTAACATGGATATGTAGTTCAGTACTTCCTCTCAAAATGCCAATGTATGATGTTTAAGGTTATTCACACATACTAAAAAATTAAATACTCCCTCTATTCCCAAAAGATCTATATTCTATCAAAAAATATTATTTCAAAATGATATATTTTTTACATTTTCAATGCAGTAGTTAATGATAAATTGTAAACTTTTATAAAGTTTTTAAAATTCTCTTGGCTAAAGATTATGGAAAATAATAAGTTACAAAAATTTATGCATTGATAATTTAAATTTCATATGTTTTATTAATATGCGTAAAAATTCTAAAACATACATTATTATAAAACAGAGAGAGTATTTATTACTTATTTCTTAATACTCATTCTGTTTCAAAAAAGATATATGTTTTGGAAATTCACACTTATTAAGAAAATATATAAGATTCCAGTTACTAATTTCTTATTTTTCGTATTTAACTATTCTCCATAACTGATTTTAATAAAAAAATTAGAATTTACATTTTATCATTAACTAATACATTGAAAATGTAAAAAATGTAAAAAAATGTAATTTTTGTTTTTTTTTTAAATATGGACTTTTTTGTAACGGAGAGAATATATATTTTAATATTTTTACTTGTTTTAAAAGATCAATATTTTAGATTTTATATGTAATTTTAATAATGAATAGAAAATTTCTAAAAATATTAATTGATAATTTTAAATTTAGTGAATTGTTATTGGTTAAAATTCATATAAAACTATTATATTTTTTTCTAAATTAATGAATTGATAATTAAATATTAAATTTGATTAATATGTGTAAAAATCTAGATATACATTATTTAGAAATATATAGTTTTCTTAATATGATTTTACTTTTAGTGTTTTATTTGGTTTCCAATAAAATTTAACTACTTATATTTATATATTTTGATTTATATTTGAATTTTTTAAAAAATACATTAATTAAAAACATAATATTAATTTTTTTCTATAAAAAAAAAATTAAAACAATCATACATCTGTAATCGGAGTATTAAGTTTTGTTCACTTAATAATAAGATCCATTATTTATAGTGGCCTTTTCGGAGAAATGAAATCTTAGGGGACATTTATGTAATAATCTGAAAGTTAAAAACCTGCACGCGCTTGTCATTGAAGGACCTTATCCCACGCGTTTATTTAATTATCTCCCCATTCCATAAACTCTGTTCTCTGCTCTCTCTCTCCAACATGCTCCGGTGAGATATAAAAACCGACGACCACTGGCACCGTAACAACACCAGCAAGCCTCTGTTGTCCGTCTTCCTTTGCTAACAAATTTACCGTTTTACCCCTCTGAGTTGTTGTCTCGTTGGAGATATTATTCTCTCGTCATCCCCTCTTCCTTTGCAAGTAATAAACCCAAATTCTCTCTCTCTCTCTCTCTCTCTCTCTCCCTTCAAATTTTAAAATTCTCAAGCCTCTCTTTAGCTTTTTTTTTTTGTTCGCGACGTTAATGGCGGTTTAGGTTTTTCCTCTGATCCTTTGTCTCGGCGTTGTCCAATTTTCTCCGGCGAGCGGTATTGATTCGATTTTGAGCTTTAATTTACTCTTCTTCTTCGTCTTTAGTTTCCTTGTCTGTTAAGCATTCACAGTTTGACAATTCTCCATACATTTAATATTTGTCTTTATTACCAATCAATCTTTTTCTTACAGTAATTGAAATTCCTGTGGAGAATTCATGTGTTTCAGAGTCAATGACGAAACTTTTGTTCGTTTTCTTTTTTTATTTGCAGTGATTTGGGGGTTTAATTAGAGAGATTAGAGTGAAATCATATCGGTGTGTGTTGAGATGGGGAATGGTGAAGAAACAAAATGTGTTTTCCCCTTGACCAGTCTCCAGATCGGGTAAACTTCTCTTCACTCTTTTGATCACCATGCCAGATTATATGTCTATCAACATGGAAATTACGTTTTGTTTTGTTTTGTTTCTTACAAGGACTATATTAGTTTCCTTGTTCTGTTTTTGCTTTTTTTTTTCATTACAATATAACAAGTCTTTGTTTCACCCTTTGTTGTGTGCTATATAGTTTTCTCTGCAGCTTATCGTTCTACGTTGTCTTCCAGACCAAACAATAAATGTTTTGGTTTTGACAATTTGTATGAAAGTTCTGTAGTGTAGGGAGTCGCATTTTTTCGTTCATATCTTGATGATTTATATTGAATCCAGTACCTGTAGGATTCTGATTCCGGGAACTTTAAATTCCTTTCTTGATTCTGAACTAGCATCAATTTTTGTTGAACTTCTACCTGTGAAGTGAATTATAGTTAGTGTCACTTGCTTTCTAGCAATTCTCTCGTCTGTTTTCATGATATTGTCTTCTCTGTAGAAAGGCATTGGTGTTGCGTATGTGATTGTTTTGAATCTCAGTGTGTGTTGCCTTCTTTTATCTCATCAAAGCTCTTAATCTGATGATTACAGTTACGTGTTTGTTTCAAAGACCAAGCTAGATTGTCACATTTTATTTGCCTGCTGTTCTCTGCTTGTCTGGTTAAGCTTTGTTTTCTTTTTTCAGAGACTTGCAATCGTATCTTTCCGATCTCAGTATATTCATGGGGAATAAAAGTAAGAAGATTTACATATTGGTGGACAACCGGCCATGGTTGAATCCTGGCACCCGATCTGCTCATTTCTGGCAACTTATGGTTACAAAGGTTGTAAAAACTGCTTCCATGTACATTTTCTTGTTGTCGCTTCAGGTGAAAAAGTATGATGAAATGACCCATCTATCTTTGTTTGCAGTCCAGACTCTCCCCTTTTGCCAACACGAAAGGTCGAGAAGGGAAGAAAAAGCAGAAGCAGGAGGAGGATGAGGAGGAGAAGAGGAAGTCTAAAGAGGCGTGTTCCCAGCCCAACAGTAAGAAAATGAAGGAGCTCAAAAAATGGTTCTCATTGATCGACGCTACAACATTTTCCAAGAACAAAATACCTGCAAAGAAACTGCAGAGCTCTTTGTATCTAAACAAGCAGCTGCACAAGACATTGTACGGTTTCATCGTGTTTGAAGTTGAATGGGCCAATGTGAGGGGTATCAATTACTTGAATGAGCTACAGGTATTCCCTGCAATTCTCCACTATTTTAGTCTGACATTGTATGCTTTTCTTTCTTACTCTATTTATATATCTATATGCAGACAGACACATCTCTTGCTATTGAAGCTAAACTGATGCGAAGGTGGGAGTTTGAGAGTATCGATCAAGCTGTAACAAATATGTCTCAGTGGTTCTCTGGATCAAAATCTGAAAGATCTTTCTTGAGGGAATATCTTGATACAACTAAAGGTATTATTGTATTTTCATTAAGGACTTGCTTTGTTCTAAATTAGCTTTGCTATGAATTTCCATAGGCAAATTTGCTTTAGCTGGTGATACATCTTGCATGCTTCATCCTTGCATTGTTCTCTAGCTCAAATAAGCTTACACAAGTATTTATTGTAACTCTTTCAGGAGAGGTTTTTCATGACGCTGAAGCTGATTTCTCAAAAACTTCTCCTGTTGATGATGACGACAAACTCTGTAGTGATTATGTTTCTGTTGAAAATGACTCTCCCTGCTTCTCAAGAAGTGTCTTCAGCGTGGACCATTCTACTGCAGATTATGATGAAAACGAGCCTCACACACCGCCTCTGACTGGACCATACAAGAGAAGAAGGGTAACTAAGGCAATCAGCACCGGAGTTGAATTTGACTATATGGAGGAAACACCCAAAAGAAAAGATAACTCGTTCGACCACTGGGAAAGCCATGTACCTGATGGTGAGAACATCATTGAAGCAACCGAGTATAAAGATGTTCTAGTTCTTGTTAGGTTTGGTGACCGTGATCTGCCCTTCAAATTGCGAGAGGTTATAATGTCTGACATACGCTTGCTTACTTTGCTTGAAGCTGGTCTCCCTTCTTGGGTCTTGTTCCTACAGTCTTATCCAGGATTTTGCCATCTTTATCGACCTTGGATGTGTCTTTTCGCCAGAACACTATATGTGATTATATCAGTCATCACTGTTGTGATTGGGTTTTATGATCTGTACAAAAATGTCCCTGTTCTGAAGGCTACTGCATCTCGGCTATGTGGGCCACTCTTTGATTGGGTTGAAACATGGGACATGGTATCACGGATAAAGTACTTGGGAACGATGTTGTTTCTTCACAACGTTCAGAAAGCTGTCAAATGGGCTATGACAATGGCACGTGCTGTGCAGTCATTTGTTTCTTTACTCGTAATGCCTTTGGTGAATCCTCTCTTGGAGGTTCTTGGTTTGCTCCTGCCGTTGTGGAACTCGCTGGCGGAAACAGTGGAGAGCTTGGTCTCAGTGGTTTGGATAGTGATCGAGTCTTGTTGCAGTCTTGTTGGTGATGTGGTGGAGCTGGTGCTTTTGCCCATTTGGTTTATCGTCTCACTAGTTTGGAACGTCAGTAAGTGAAGCAAAACATCACTATTCATATTCTTTACGCATATAATCAAAGTTCTGATCCTTTTCATTTCTGCAGCAAGTGCGGTTTTGCTGCCTTTATTTTGGATCATATGGGAGGTGTTATATGCACCGATTCGAGTGGTTGTTGCATTGGCCAGCGGTTTAGCATTTTCCTTCTCATACATATTCGATGTTGTTGGAGATTTATGGCGGTACATGAGCAGCATACTTCAGCTTGCATCAGATTCTCAAGCAGCTGTGAAGACATATGAAGTCTCCATGTGGCGTACACTCTGGAACGACCTCTTTTCTCATGTCAGTAAACAATGCTAAGTCCAATAGAAAGAATCTGTATCCTTGCAACTTCAATCACTACTAAATGTGTGGCTCCATTTTTTCAGGTTTTTCGTGCGGTCAGGAGTATATTGAACGGATTTGTAGCCTTCTTTGCTGCCTGTAACAGACATCGGCTTAGGTAAAGTAGTTTCTCACAGACATTTACACTTTGCTATGTAGCCAGTTTCTGACAATGGTTTGTGTGTTTGTTATGGTTTTGAATCTTCTGCAGTATATACAACCATATACAAGATTTTATCCAGAGACTACATGGACGAACCTCGAGATCAGACTCTAGAAACTCAAAATATGGCAGGTCTGCTAAGAACCATCAACGTACAGTGAGTTTCCTCTCAATGTCATCAATCTGGTCTGTTCTCGGAATCAGTTCGGCTTATTTGCATTTCTTCTCACACTGGTTTTGATCATTTTCGCAGGGTGATGACACAAGAAGGAAATTGCACCTTGCATAGAAGTCAACCCAAGGATTAAGATCCTTTTGATTCTTTTCTTTTTTTTACAGGAAATTATAGGCTGTTAGGGTTTAGATAGCTTTTACATTTTACTCATGTTTTGCCGCAAAAAGCATTTATCTAAAGTTGGGCAAGTGATGATGTATATATACTACTTACTATATAAGAAAGGAATGAGTCACTTTCTTACAAATCTCTGTTGCAAATATGTGTTACAATATAAAATCTCATTGGTCTTCCCATTTACAAACTAGTTTTTGGGTGGACTCTACCTTTGGGCAGTAGATGAGTTTTGATCATGGGTTTTAATTGCAAGACAACTAAGCTAAATGATATCCAAATTTATTTACATTCGGGCATGTGATGTTCGGCTGGTAATAAGAAAAAAAAGAGTATTGTTTGAGCTCGGTATTACCCCGTATTCGAGATCCAACCCAAGCATAATAAAGTCTAGATCAAGCATCATTGAGGCCTAAAAAGAAATGATAGACCCACGAAGGTAGCCCATCCCAGGCTAAAAGAGTTTCATATGCCGGATTTGATGATTCAACACAAAACGTAAAAGAATTAAATGCATTAAAAACCATCATAAATATTACTTGATCCACGCCAAAGATCACATCAGTGTTACGATATATCAAAGACCTATAAAAAAGAAGGATAAGCCAAGAAAAGGGATGCAATTCTCTTATAGTGTCTATACATTCATACTTTATTGTCTTTAGTCACCTTCTATATTCATCGTTTACTCTTGATTTTATTTTCTATAGTTAATCAGAACTCAAACTTTCTACTTTTAGATAACTCTTTCAACAAATCACCAAAAACATAAGCCTCATTTTTGAATGAATTTTAAGATACAACATTTGACGTTAGAAGGAGAGAAAAATTAAGCATAAAAATCTCGCTAGAAATCCGACATGTAAACAAAGATCACGATAGCTGCAACGAACGAGAGCAACGCAAACCTGAACAATTCCTCAAATGTATCAAACCAGACCAAGCAAGATAGCGTGCAAACCAACTTGCAACTAAACGCCACCGGAGGAAATACCAACAGGGCAGCCCATCGATGTGGACGCCTTTACCAATAATGTTTGACAAAACCAATGTGGAAATGTTTATTTGAAACTTTTTATTCTCTTATTCTTCCACGTTGAGTCAGGTGAGATCATAATCTTGGAATATAAGAACAGATTTACTATATATATAGAGAGAAAAGTAGATGTTATATAATATAATACATGCTTCTTTCATTGTAGTTTGAGGGCTGAGAGTGGTCTTTGTTGTGAAAAGCTAGCCAACATTCTTTTTACACTCAGGAAACAATACTGAGTAATGGGTTTTGTTACAACTTCCGGGAAGTAAAGAATTGCTACATATTATGATCGCAGAGTTGAAGTACTTAGGCTGTGTCCTCGCTCTTCATCTTCCCTGAGATTGAATTCTACCATTTCAAAAAGCCGTGATGAAGGTAAGGAAGATTGGTAATGGATAGGGGCACCGAGTTGAGCATTCCAGCAAATTACAAAACTTCTTCATTGGTATCTTTTTGAGTTTATCTCAAGTGTTGTGGCTTTTGTCATCAAGGTTAAGGGGAAAAGCAGAGTGAAAAGAGTCATAAAAATTGGTCAAAACCAGAGCTCGATTAGGAGGGCACTAAAATAAACAGATAGAGACAAGGGAAAGCTAATCTTATCTCTTCTCTAATATCGGATTACTTGATGTTGGTATTGTATTTGTATTGAACCTTTGAACAGTAGCCAGCCATAATTTCGGTGAACAAAAATTTTAAAAAGAATTTTACAGATTAATTACTCCAAATACTTATATGTTTATAAAAATAAATTATATGGATATGAGATGAAGGTTATCTTCTCTTCAAATGAATAATTTCAAAGTTAAATCAAAACCAAATGTGTAAATATCGAACAGTGGGAAATTTTCAAATTATTAAATATCAAATTTGAGTTCTTTTAATAAAATTTTTGAAATATGATTAATAAAAAAATATTCAAATTTTAACTATGTTTACATCTAACAAATATATTAAAGTATAAAATAATGATATTATAAACAAAATATTTCTCTAATTTATCAAAGTTATATCAAAATAATTGAATACTATATTATTAACACCAAATGAAATTAATTAAATTGTAACACTAAAATAAGTTAGATGGCATTAAAACTTATAAATTTTGACAAACAAACCGTGTAAATTTTCTAGTATTATTTAAGATTGATTAAAAAAAAGCAAAAGGTAGGAAGGAAGGAAGAAACAGTATTATATTTATAATGTTTACATATATACTTTTTCAAAAAAAAAAAAACAATTGCATCACATCCTAGAGCACAAAAGAAAAAAAAAACATCATCAGAGAAGAAGAACAAAGCCTAGCCGGATCGAGGTTGAGGAGTAAAAATGACTTGGCACGCTTTCGTGTAAGTATATAACTTATTGGAGAGACCAATGTGACTTTATAACTAAGACTATCATTACCTCCACTTTCTTACCTGTGGTTTTTAGATTCGGAATCGACTCTTAAATAAAAATTTTAAGAATCGATTCTTAGCGAGAAAATATAAAATAAAATAAAATAAACTAAAAACCTCAGTTAAAAACTGGAGTTAATTATGCTTTAAGTTCCTCAATATAAAACAAGTAACTTTCGAAATCAACCAAAGGGAGATCTTTGTTTTGACCGTTACTTCACTAGAAGAAAGTCGACTCTACTTAATCTTCTTCTAACTAAATGATAAATTCCAACATACTCATATTCTTTTAATTTGAGAGACGCTACTCTAATACAAGAGAAAAGTTAAATGAGTAGAAATTTATATTCTTGAAAAGATTTATGGATAATAAAATGACCATAAAACCCAACAAAGCAAACAAAATCTAAAGCATGTTAAAGGGGCAAAAGCAAAAGAACAACAAACCAAAAAACTCGTCAAAATGAACTGAAAATCCGACAAGCTAAATCAAAATCAATCTTAAGATCAAAAATATTTACATAGTAAAACAATTAAACCTTCATCATCCTCTGAAAGATTAAAAATTTGTTAAGAGAGATAAATGGAATCTTATTGGATAAATGATTTGAGAGGATTTCATTTTTCTTTCAAATCACTTTTTATTGTATTTAAGATTTATGAATTTTGTATGAAATTCAAAACTTATTAAATCATTTGTAGAAGTTTTTCTGAATTTATGAATTTTGTCAATAAAATCTGTCAAATGAGATTTGCATGATATTTTATAATGAAAAATAATGAATCGAAACACTAATTCCTATGATGGAATTTGAAACTTTTTTAAAACGATTACTTCACATTCTTAAAATGAAAGTTAAAGTGTTTAAAATAAAAAAAATAAAATTAATTTTATAAAAGATTTATATATTTCATAAAGATAAAATATCAAATTATAGTAATTTAAAAAAAGTAAAAATTTTACTTTTAATAATTAATTTAAATTGTAAATTTTAAATAAAATCAAAAACTCTGAAATTTCTTCTTAAAACTTGTAACAATTTTTTTAAGATTTTTTTTTTTGGTTTACTCAAATCTCTAACAGATCAATTCTCTCTCTAAGAGAGATGAGACTGAAAACTCCAATGCGCACCTATATATGATAACATGGTGAGTTTTTGATATATATATAGAAAGCAGTTTATAACAGCAAGATTTTTTATTTCAAAAAGTTAGTGAGAGTTATTCTTTTGTAATTATTTTTTTACCAAAAAAATTAAGGAAATCTACGTGTTAGGCGGAATAGTGATGGTGGAGTTCTCTTCTACTTTCATGTATAGTAAGTAGGTCAACATCATATTTTTATTTTAAAGATGTGTTAGTTGGATCAAGAATTTGTAATCATTCTTCCAAATGATCCATAAATTAATTTGTTAGACTAGTTGTCTAGTTTGAACAAGTATTAGCAGGCATAAAAGTTGGGGTTACCCGAGATAATTTGCTAAGAATCGATTCATCAAACATTATTCTTATTGATAATGATAAGCCCTCAAACACTTCCAAAGATTACATCTTACAGTATGAAATAATATTATATAAGAAAGTCAAGTCCACTGGGTAATGACCGGGATAAGCTCAAGTGGAACTTTCTTAGAACAGACAATACCATATGATTCTTCAAGATCAACATCTTTTGCATCCATTCCTTCTGGGAGCTTCCAGTCAAAACGATAAAGAAGGTTGATAAGTGTCAAGTGTACCAAAGCCATACCCATGCCCATACCAGGGCACATCCTCCTTCCGCTACCAAACGCCAACAACTCAAAGTTTAGACCTCTATAGTCGATCTCATTGTTCATAAACCTCTCAGGGATGAAAACTTCTGGATCTTTCCAAACGTTTGGATTCCTGTGAACAGCCCAAACATTAACATGGATCCATGTTTTCTTTGGAATGTCGTAACCACCGATCTTAATATCTTTTAAAGCCTCCCTTGGAACTAGAAGTGGCACAAGTGGGTTTATCCTTAATGTTTCTTTGATCACCATTTTGAGATACTCCAGTTGCTCTATATCTTCATCTGTGATATGGTCTTTGGTTTTGATCACTTCTCTCACCTCGGCTTGCACTTTGTTCATAACTCTTGGATTTGCAATTAAATGTGTCATCACCCATGTTGCAGTTTGGGCAGAAGTGTCTATTCCAGCAGCAAGAATGTTCTGTAATAACAAACAAAATAAATTAGACAATATATAGGGTTTTAATGATAGAAGTAAGTTCTAGTTCTACCACAAGTTTGATACCACTTTTTAAATTTACTATTAATGAATGGCTAGTTTTAATAATAGCTTCAATTTATAATGAAAATAAACTAAACTAATTTTTCTAAATATTTATAAAACATTTAGAAACACAAATTCACCCCTTTAAGACTAAACCCTAAGCAATAATCACTAAAGTGTAAATTCAAATATTAATATATTTTGATTGAAGATATTCTAAAAAAATATATATTTAACTTGTGTTATATTTAGCAATTTCTCTAGAAGTTTTTCATTACTTACGAAAAGAATTCCTTTGGTGTGGTTTCGAGTAAGTTGAAACTCTCCAAGTCCAATCTCTCCCCTTTCCATTTTGAGAAGCAAGGCAATGATATCATCTTTAATACTCTCATCTTCTAAATGATGCCTTATAGCTTCATCGAAAAACTCATCCATTGCTTTAAAAACCTTCTCACATTTGCTATGTAACCCTGTGAGCCTATCAATTAATCCACCAACAATGGGAAAAAAATCTGCTGCTGCAAAACTCCCAGTGACCTCCATGACCCCTTGAATGACTTGGTCATAAGTATTCTCAAGTTTACTTCCTTCAAGAGTTATCCCAAATCCAAGTCTACAAATCACACTTGCTGACAATTTCATCATCTTGAGGTTGAAATTAACATGTTTCTCCAGTGAGGCAGACTGTTTGATGAAATCCACCAAGGAGGCAACTTCTTCTCTTCTGATATGTCCAAAAGACTTCACCCTCTTTGCAGTGTAGAGTTCCACGATTGTCAACTTTCTCACTTCCCTCCAATACTTGCTATAAGGAGCAAAGCCGAGATCATTGCGATTGTATGTAAGTCTTGCACCATACGTCAAATAAGGTCGTGAACAACAATCAACGTCGAACGTTTTCAAGACATCTTTCACCGTCTCTGGAGTTGACGCCACAACGGTGAACACATTTCCAAACTTGAGGGACATTAGAGATCCATGTTTTTCTGATAACTTGAACATGGAACGATGAGGTTTGGACCCCAGTTGGTGTAAGTTTCCAATTATAGGAAGCCGTGGTGGTCCAGGAGGTAGGTTTTTCTTTGTCTTTCTCGTGTTTTTTGCTATAAGTATAGATGCAAAGAAGACTATTGCCATAACGATATACCACAAATTCATTTTCCTTCCTACACAATAATTGATATATTATTCAGAGTCGGTTAATAGTAGACTAGGTGATTGTTCAGTGTTCATGATATAAATATTTAGAGGAAATATTAGTTCTACCATAAGTTTGATACCACTTTTTAAATTTACCATTAATAAATAATTATTTTCAAAAATATTCTAAATTTATGATAAAAATAGACTAAACTATTTTTTAAAAGATATTTATAAAACATTTAGAAACTCAACCTCACCCTTCTAACACTAAACCCTAAAAAATAATCACTAAAGTGTAAACCTAAAGGTTGATATATTTTTGATTGAGGTATTTTTGAAAATTGGTACTTAATTTGTAGTATTCCTAGTATTTTTTTCAAATATTTACAGAGTAAATACATTATAATAACTGATTAATATTTTTATTTTCAGTTTTAAATTACTGTATAATGTATATGTAGATTTTATTTTAATAAAAACATGTAATTTTGGATATATAATATATAGGTGGTTTGGTTATTATTTGAGTATATTGAATTGTATCTATTTCTTCAAATGCAGTTATAATACTTTTGGTTCTAAATAAATTAAAATTTTGATTAGTTTTTTTTACATTAGTCTGGTCATTGTCTTTAAACTTATAAATCTATCTGTATATGTTTTTTTGAGAGTCAAATAGAAAAATAAAATAAATTATTGATCAAATCATAGTTACAAAAATTAATATAAAATAATCTTTTGAAAGTTCATTTTTCAAAAACTCTAAATTGTGACAATAGGTTAATATTTCATTTTAATTTATTATTATTTTTGTGCAATATATGCGCATAAAATATTACTATAAAATTATAAATAATAATATGTTCTTATCTTAGTTAGACCTTTGAGTTTTGGTATAAGAATTTGGATTGAGTATACTATTTCCTTTTCTAATATCAATATTATCTTTTGTAAACTTTGCTATAAGATGTATTCATTTTTAAATTTACAAATGTTTCACATATATTATATTTTAATATATTAAAAACTAAATAATTTTAAAAACTTAACTCACAAAAAATTATTAAACTATAAAGAAAAAAATAGAATAAAAATAATGGGAATTAGATACAATATTTTTAGTTTATTAAAAATACTTATAATTAACCTAAATGTGGCCGTAAAAAAAAAACTGATTTTCAAATAATATTATAAAGATTACTTCTTTCAATCTATTTAATAAATTTTAAGAGATGTTTATATAAGTCTAATGTTAAGGTGAAATTAACACCCCCACCCCCTCCCCCCAAAATAACATGTAAGGTGGATGGGCCGTGCAGTCTAAGGCATCACAAGAACACTTATAAAGTTCTTTACTCGATCGAGGTATTGGGCATGCAAAAAATATGAAACACTGGAATAAGTCAAGAAATTAATAATAATATATATATATATATATATATATATATATAGGTCAAGAAAATTACTCAATAGATAGTGAATATGAGTTTTTAACAATAATGAAACAGGTACAAAGACAGAGGTCGGTAAGATTACCTTCAAATCGTTAATTACCTTCAAGTCGTTAACTTTGTGCAGAAGATTTGATTTAGAGAGAGAGAGAGAGAGAGATATGATATCTTTTTTAGTTGTAGTTGTATTGTAAGATAAGCAGACGATGGCAATTTCATATTTATAACCATGTGAAATTGAGATGAGGTTGCAATTACACTCACGTCCACTTTGAGAACCGTACAGTTGAGCACGTTAAGAGGATCACTAGTGAGCTTTCTCATTTTGAATTTCTCAAGATATGAACACAAAAAATGTATTAATTATTGAATCAAAGACTCTCAAACAAACTCTTTATTAATCACTCAATGATTTAGAAAATCACTCAAAACTAAAGCTTTCAAAATCTCTTAGTTATGCAACACACTTTGCATCTCTTTATATAGAAAAGCATAATTCCTAAACTCATTAGGTAATAACAACTAGATAACTCCTAATCATAACTAACTTTCCTATTCCATAACTCGGTAGGAAACTAATAACTTGTTTTCCAAGTTACTTCAAATTTATCCAACATTTCCCCCTTAAACTTGATATCTCCATTTGACACGTCTCGAACTCCAATTAGATCTCTCATCTCTTTAAACTTAATTCTCCCAAGAGTTTTAGTAAGTATATCTGCCTTTTGTCTGATTCCGGCGACATGCTCTACACTCACTAGGCCCTTTTCGACACATTCTCATATGAAGTGGTACCTTGTGTGTATGTGCTTACTACGACCGTGAAATACTGGATTCTTGGACAGAGCTATTGCAGATTTATTATCGATTCGAATCACCACATTCTTACTTGGATGCCCGAGTATCTCGTAGAGAAGATCTTGAAACCATATTGCTTGTTTAGTTGTTTCCGTAGCTGCCATAAATTCAGCTTCACATGACGATAAGGCAACAATCTCTTGTTTATGAGAACACCACGTAATAAGATTGCCACCGAGATAGAAGATGTGTCCCGTTGTACTCTTGCCATCATCTGGATCAACATTGTAGCTACTATCACTGTAACCGACCAAACCTTCTTGCGATTTTGCTTCAAATATGAGTTCGTAAGATAATGTTCACTGTAGGTACCTCAATACCTGTTTCAATGCGGCCTTATGAGATGCCTTTGGGTTGTGCATATACCTACTCAGGATACCAATACTACACGCAAGATCAGGTCTCGTGTGTAACAAGTATCGGAGGCAGCCAATGTTTCTTCGGTAGTCCCTTTCATCTACACCAACCTCTTCTATCGCTTTGCACAGCTTTACACTTGCGTCCATAGGTATATGTACTGCACATCCCTTCATCCCGGCTTCTTCTATAATTTTGGTTGCATATCTTTCTTGACTTAGTACTATATACCTTCTCGTTGTGATACTTCTATCCCAAGATAGTAACTTAACCTTCCAAGATCACTCATTTCAAATTTTGTTGCCATTCCAATCTTAAACTCGAGTATCATCTCCAAACTTGAGCCAGTCACGAGCAAATCGTCTACGTACACGACTACAACCAAGAGATGTCCTTGTTTTTCTTTACAATAGAGAGATGGTTCTTTAAGACATATTTCAAAGCTTAGTTCGCGTAGGACAGTGTTGAGCTTTTCATTCCACGCCCTTGGGGCTTGTCGCAAGCCATAAAGTGCTTTCTTCAACTTATAGACTTTACTCTCACTCCCTTTGATTACAAAACCTTCAGGTTGTGACACGAAGACTTCTTCCTTTAGTTCGCCGTGAAGAAAAGCGGTTTTAACATCCAAGTGATGTAACTCCCAACCGTGTGAAGCCGCCATTCCAATGATTAGTCTATTCGTGCAACCGGTGCAAAAACCTCATCAAAGTCTACTCCATGCTTATGTATATATCCTTTCACTACAAGTCGTGCTTTGTATTTATTAATGCTCCCATCAGAGTTTCTCTTAACTTTGAAAACCCACTTCAGCCCAATTGCCTTACTATTTGATGGAAGATCAACTAAAGTCCAAGTATTGGTCTCCACGATAGACTTGATTTCATCTTCACAAGCATCTCGCCAAACTTTCAATTTCTTTGCTCATGGTTCCATGGTTCCTCATTCACAAGCATTAAAAGATGCTCACACTCAACCTCACATAACGTCTCATATGACTCGTCTTCTTCACAAAGCAACTCGTAGTCGTCGAGATAGCTTGGTCTTGTGGACGTACACGATGAACGCCTTAATATTACTGGTGGTTCTTCTTGATTACCGTCTTCTTCTTTGACTTCAGCTTCGTCAACTATCTCTTCACTATCATTATTAACCTCTTCAATTGGTTGTGTGTTTTGTTCTCCAAGTTCTCTGAAGCCAAAGTCTATTACACCAGTCTCGGTGTCTACTTTTTTCTCCATTTGGACCACTTCCACCTCTTTTCTTCCTTGAAAACAACATCTCTACTCACAACTATTCTACGGGTTGTTGGATCGAGTAATCGATATGCCTTTGATACGGGCTCTATCCCAAGATGGACTAGTCCCCGTGATCTGTCATCTAATTTTCTCAGATGTGGTGTATCTATTTTAACGTATCCGACACACCCGGACACCCTTATGTGTTCTATGTTTGGTTTCTTCCCTTTGAAGCTTTCGTAAGGAGTTTGAAAAATTAAGGTTCACGTTGCTATCTTGTTGATGAGATAGGTCGCATGTCTCACTGCTTCACCCCATAAGAAGTTTGGGACATCCATATGCTTCAGGATGCTTCGAGTCATCTCAAGTAGTGTTCTATTTCTTCTCTTGACAACTCCATTCTGTTGTGGAGAATATGGATCTGTTAAATGTCGTTTAATACCTGATTCCTTGCAATATTCCTTGAATTCCTGAGATGTAAATTCCCCCCCCCCCTGTCAGTTCGGAGCGTTTTGATCTTTGTACTTGTCTCTTGCTCAACCAAACCCTTAAACCGCTTGAATTTTGAGAAGGCTTCTTTCTTTTCCTTCATGAGAATGATCCACATATACCTAGAGTAATCGGCGATTAGAACAAAGACATATTTGTTTCCTCCAGCCGTAGGTGGTGTAATAGGGCCGCATAAATCTCCATGTACCAGTTCCAAAATACTTGTTGCACGGAATGAGCTTGCTTGTGGAAAAGATTTGTGTACTTGCTTCCCACGCAAGCAAGCTACACAAGTCTCCTTTTCTACTCCAAATCGTGGCATACCAATGACCAAACTCTTATCAACCATTTCCTTTAAGTTGCTCAAAACCACATGCGCTAAGCGTGCATGCCACTTCGATGATTCCCTGAGATGTACCAACTGTAGGCACTTGGTGTTTTCTACCATCATCTCCACCTTGTAAAGTCGATTTAATGCTCGTTTTGCTTTCAACAGTAGCTTGCTGTCACGGTCATATAGAAATAGATAGTCTTTCTTCATTCTTACCTCGCAACCGGACTCAATAGCTTGTCCAAGACTTATAATATTACTCCTAAGATCAGGAATAAAATAAACATCAGAGAGTTCTTTACGTTCACCACTCTTGTTTAGAAAGATAATTGAGTCATTTCCTTTTATGTCTATCCGCGAATCGTCTCCAAATCTCACCTTTCCGGATATTCTTCTATCAAGTTTTGAGAAATAGTCAAGATTTCCTGTCATATGGTTGTTGGCTCCGTTGTCTAAGTACCATAAATTGTCTCCGGCTGGAATCGTATTGAGTTTATTTGGTATGATGTTCCGTTCATTAAGATACACAACCTCATTCATCATCAACTCATCAGCTTCATGTGTCGTCTCTTCTTTGCTTTCATGTGTTTCTTGAAGTTCAAGCAATCGGTCAGGACAGTTTTGAGCAAAGTGTTCCAACTTGTCACATCTGAAACATACTATTTTTTATGTATCTCTTTCTTGGCGATAGTAGCCTCCGTTCTGTTGATAACCATATCGTCCTCGATCTCTTCCTCGATATCCAAATCGGCCCCCTCTGCCTCTACCTCTTCATGAATCGTACCTTTCTTGATAGGTTTGTGAATCTGTGTTGGTGTACATAAGCTTGTTTTGACTTTGATCTTCATGTTTCTCTTCTTCCTCATCGAAGATTTTTTCTTCATAGGCTTTTAGCCTTCCCACAATGTCTTCAAAGCTTGTTTTGTTAAGATCAAGAACTTGTTATAACACAGCTATAAGGTGTATATATTTCTTTCTAGGTAGGTTATTGATAATTTTTTTAACGATCTTTGGCTCCTCGATGTTTTCGCCTAAGGCTGTCGATTTTGTTGACAACTCCGAGAGTCTACCAACAAAGTTGTCGATTGAATCAGTTTCTTTCATCTTTAGCCGGTTAAAGTCTGCCATTAAGGTTTGTAGACGAGCATCTCTCACACGATCAGCTCCCATATGTCTCATCTTTATTACTTCCCATACCTCTTTCGCTGTTTCAAGGTTTCCAACTTGTAATATCAATGATTCTGGTATAGATTGGAAAAGTAGGGCTCTCGCCATATCATTCTTCTCTCCATCATCTTCTCTTGGATCAATGGCCTGCCACACCTTATGAATTTTCAACGCCACCTTCATTCGCATTGTCCACACAGTATAATTAGTGTCATTAAGTAATGGACACTGGTTCATGTTGTTGTTTGTTGCTACGATGATGTCTTCCATGATTTCGTAGACCCCCTTTTTTTTATTCAAATAGATGCTCTGATATCAATTATTGAATCAAACACTCTCAAACAAACTCTTTATTAATCACTCAATGCTTTAGAAAATCATTCAAAACTAAAGCTTTTAAAGTCTCTTAGTTATGCAACACACTTTGCATCTCTTTATATAGAAAAATATAATTTCTAAACTCATTAAGTAAATAACAACTAGATAACTCCTAATTATAACTAACTTTCCTATTTCATAACTCGGTAGGAAAGTAATAACTTGTTTTCCAACATTAATAAATGTATTAATATTTAATTTTGCATCTGAATTTTTCAAAATATGAACACAAAACATTTCACTAATATTTAAGTTTGTGTTGAAAACTTTTGGTGAGAGACTATTAATGCATAGTTCTTCGAATTTACAATCATAGGCCTTTTAGATATTTGGTCTGATTAATATATATATATGTGTGTGTGTGTGTGTTTAGGAGTCCTATATTAGGATAAATGCTATTTAGATTCGGACGAGTATTCACAGTTATTCTAATAGTAAACATTTTAATCGTATATTTATTGAAAATTCCATAAATATGCAGGTTGTTCTGTTTTTACATCAGGATACAATTCAATGTGTGCAAGAAATAGCATATGAGCACAACCCAATTTTCTCACTAATCACTTTTTTGAACATATCAGTAATCACTATATCACCACATTTTTGGTTATAAGATAGTTTTTATGTTAGTAAGCAAAAGATAATTTGTATGCGATTTTTTTCCTATAAGAAAAGTTTGACTGGATCTTCATCAATAGCGATTTAAGGAGCAGCCTTTGTCACTCAATGAATATCATCTCTGGTTGTCACCATAACAACGTAGTAATTTAGAATTCCACAGAAACGGACAATGCTAAAATCTTTCAAGATAAGGTGACATGTGTTTGTTTGAAAATATGTTGTGGTTGTAACTAAACGAGAATGAGTGTATGACTTGGTTTTGTAACCACTGGTCCTGGAAAAGATGTAACCTCTTGAACTGGTTTTGATGATCTTATCAGTATCAATAAAGCTAATTGTTTGATTAAACCATTTTTAGCACAACGTTTTATGCCCGCTAATACTGTTCTAACTAGTCTAAAAAATAATAATTTAATGGATCATTTGGAAGAATGGTTACAAATTCTTAATCTAAACAACCCATGATTTAAATAAATTATGATATTCATATTGACTAACTCTAAAATCTACTACTATAGACGAAGGTAGAAGACAACTTCGCCTTCACTTATCGACATAGCACGTGAATTTCCGTATTAAAAATAATCACAAAATAGTTCTCCACGTTATAGTTCGGTTTGCTCAGAATTATCAATTTGAGTCCCTCGTGAATGGATGTCCTTAACTTTCTTTCTTTAATGATTGTCTTCTCTCTTGTATTTCTTTTTCAAGTTTATTGGTGATATATTTTATTTTAAAAAAAAGAAATTACTAAGGAAATGATTAATGCAAAGTTTTTAAGATGAAATTCTTAACGGAATATAAGAAATTATTTTTTAACTTCAAATTTAAAAAAATAAGAATCATATTTTAAATAAAGTATTTAAGAACCGATTCTTAACTTTTTTAGTTAAAAGTTAAGAAACAATTTCTTATATTCCGCTAAGAATCCCAAGAACTCTGCATTACTCATGCTCTAAGGATAGCATAAGTTAAGTACCACTTTACAAAAATACTTTCAAACAAAAATATATTAATATTTGGATTTACAGTTTAGTGATTATTGTTTTGGATTTAGTGTCGAAGGGGTGGAGTTGGATTTCCAAACATTTTATAAATATTTAGAAAAAATAATTTAGTCCATTTTCATCATAATTTAAAGGTATTTTTGAAAATTATCATTCATTAAATGTAAATTTGCAACATGGCATTAAACTTGTGGTATAATTACAATTTCTCCTTTTAAAAATCAATAAAAAATTTTGGAACTAATAAAAATAAATGTTTGGCCATGGGATTCAAACTTCTAAAAGCATGCATGTTTGTAGACTTCATGCCATTCATAGTTAGAGCAATCTTATTGGTGAGAAA
This sequence comes from Moricandia moricandioides, assembly GCA_905132885.1. NCBI lineage: Eukaryota > Viridiplantae > Streptophyta > Magnoliopsida > Brassicales > Brassicaceae > Moricandia > Moricandia moricandioides. The sequence continues at coordinate 44,491 of CAJHQQ010001817.1, forward strand.
CTCTTTTAGTTTTTCACAAAATAAAAATAACTATATTTTATTGTTATAATTAATTTTGATTAATTTTTAAATAGCTGGACCAATAGATGAGAAGCAAGTGGTATTTGAGTATCTGAAACAGTGGAAAAATCTCAAACCTTTTTATCTTATCTCTCGTATGTTTTTATTATTTCTTTTTTTTAATTTCTTAAATATTTTTTAAGAACCTGTTGATAGAGGTACTCTTACTATTACAATATTATTATGGCCGTTTAATGAGGACGTTTACACGCACAGATGAATTATAATGATTTATTTAAAGTTTTTTTTCTTAATGACATTCATATTCAAAAAATTGGACTTTTATTTTTAAGTCACAAGAACAAAAAAAAATACATAAGATGAAAAATAAAGAAAAGTCCCGATAACCAGCCCAATGACATAATCGCTTAGTTAGAAAACACCGCCGTCGATAAGAAAAGGGCACGCCAGCACTGACAAGCCCGCCGGCGCCGAAGCACACCACCGAAAAAAGAAGCCACATCACGATGAAGAGATAGACTGTGTAAAGTTTTTTGTCAAGAGAGAGAAGAGTTCTTGATTTACTTTAGAGTTATTATGTAATAATGAAGTGTATTAGTCATTTCAATCATGTCACGAAGTCTTATCATGGAATTAACCGTCCATTTTTTAAAAAAAAAACCTCAACGATCTTCTTACATGCACATATATTAATGAATTATACCTCTCTTTTTTTTTGTAAAAGTATTTTCATATTAAAGTGCAAGAAATTACTTGTATAAGTTTTCACTTATAAGTTTGATAAAGTTTAACACAAATCAAAGGGTATAAAGAGATCCTAGATAAAGATTTACATTTGAATCTTAGAACACAATATAGTCAAAGACATTAACTAGTGATTTTGGTTTCCTCCGCCACGACGACTTTGTTTACTTTTTCCATTAACTCTTGTCCACCCCATATCTTGAATTTTTGTGTTGGTTTTATTGTCCTTCCACCTCTAGTTACGGTGTAACTAGAGGAATCTTCAACCACATCAAAATCATTACCTTTTCCAAGTGTAGGCGGAGTTTCCGACTTCGTATAAAATCTTTGATGATCAAGAGTAAGAGGAGAACAAGGATCCATTGGTTGCTCAATTTCAGAAGTCTCAGAACCTTCCAAAATGATAGAATGTGATGGAATGCTTTCCATAATAGGTGACTGAGTTGGCACAGCTTTTTCAACCTTAGAAGGAAGAGTGAGTGACCAATGGCTTTTTGGAAGTGTCATGTGTTTGCTGGGGGAAAGGTGAACGTGAAATTAGTTCCACATGATCTACATGAGGTGTGGAGGAGTTATGCAACAGCTTGTCAATGTCCACCATTGGGGTCTCTTCATTAGTGACATGAGGCTCTTTTGTAATAGGAGCATAATCTTGTGGCTAAAGCGGTAATAAGCATTTTTTTTCCTTGTGACCAAGTGCACCACACCTTTCACATGCACTAAGAATCCAAGAATACTCAACTTCGTAGTTAGATTTATGACTGTCCAAACTTTTCATCACAGTTTCAGTTTACCTATGAGTGCAATGGGGTTGTTTCAAAAACAACCTAAAAATTCAAGTCAAACCCAAAACCAACCTCTTTTTTTTAGTTACTATTCATCATTGAATTTTCCATAATACCCATAAGTTTTTGAATTATTTACAAATTATTAATTTCGAAAAATACAAAAAACTAAATACACCCTAAACATTTCTTCTTAATTACAACTATGTCATCATCATCAATATTTTCAACCACCATGAACCACCATTTTTGATCTCTTAAAGCTTTAGAGTTGAATTTTCAACCACTTTTTTCTCATTCTAAACAAGCAAATCTTCATTTCCTCTCATTTTCTCTACATTTCCATCTAAAAATCACTCTTAACCTTCATTTTCATAATCATAAACTTCATAATTTTGTGTTTTTTCACTTGTGAATCGTCAAAAATGTTTCCTTTTGGTCATTATTGGAGTTTGGACGGTTGAAAAGGCTAGAAACGAGCTTCACACTGCAAAAAGGTAACTATTTTCATGGTTTAAGTCGTTTCTCAGATCTGTGTCGCGATAGTAGACTGTTTTATATGTCTACGCCCTTATGTAGACATACAATGCAGTCTATTTATCAACGCACATGTCAGTTTTGCAATTGACTAAACGGATTTTTTTTTGTAACGTAGCCTTCCCCGACAGTCTACATCTTAACCTTTGACAATAAAAACAAAAAAGTACGTAGACCTACAAAGACGACTACGCAAAAGAGGTTAGTTTTGCATTTGAATGAACTTTTGACTTTTCATAAGCAGACTTCAACATAAGTCTACAAAGCGTAGACTGCCGAAGAAGTTTACTTAAGGTCAGTTTTGCATTTGACCAAAATTTTGACTGCGTTGAAAAGGTTAGTTTTGTGTTTGACTAAAACTTTTTAAAATTAATTATTATTTTTTTAATATGTAGACTTCAGATGCAGTCTTCTCTTCTAGAAAAAAAAATGTAGACTACCTGTGAAGTCTATTTTTTTTATTTTGGTCAAATGCAAAACTGACTTGTCGGATTTGAGCGTAGACTTCTTGCAAAGTCTGCAAATCTGTAGACGTTCATTTCAATCTACCCCCTAAAAAGTCAAACATAGTCAATTGCAAAACTAACCTCATTAAAAAAAACTAAAATATGTAGACTGTATATTTAGTCTACCTCTGAAAGTCAAATCCTGGAAAATTCTGGTCAATAGCGAAAACTAACCTTTTTAAAGTTGTAGACTGAAAACGAAGTCTGCTTATATAAAATCACAACTTTTTTTTCAACTATAAAAAGTAACCCGTAAAATGGTCAATTGCAAAAACTAACCCAAATAGTAGACCTATCTGACCATCTACAGATGTAAACTGAAAAGAAAGTCTACCACGTTGTAGACAGAACATGGAGTCTATTTTGAAATTTACATTAAAAGTTAATTTGTGTACTATGCATTAAAAATTTTCACAATTTTTTCGTTTGAAAGTGTGTAATAGTTAATCCTAATGGGTTTGAGTGATTTTGGATAGAAAAAATGTTGTAATTATGAAAGTATAATACTTTTGATTTTGCTATATTGCTAGGAAACAATTGTAGACATATTAGTAAGTCTACGTTAATTGTCACAGTGCAAACAACCAGGTCACATCCAAACTGTCCAGGTTAAACCAGTGTTGTCTTACTGCTTTGGATGTTGTCTTATGTATTATCTCTTATGTGTTAAATTGATCAATTATATTATTGCTTTGGATGGTGTCTTATTGTTTTGGATGTTGTCTTATGTCTTATGTATTTAACTTATCAGCTGTATTGTCGCTTTGAATGTTGTCTTATTTGATGAACTTTTGTTGAAATCGTAGGTCTTAATTTTTATATTACTTTGAGTTCTAATGTTACTTTCTGTCGTGCAGACCAACATGTTAGTCTTCTTAAACAAAAAGTAGACTTCTTTTTAAGTCTCTTATAAAGGAAGACTAATATGTAAATCTCTGGATTGTATTGGAATTGTACTTTTGGTCGAATATGAATTAAAATCTCTGAAAGAAGAGTATTATACTGATACAAATGATGATATTTTGATATATAGTCGAGTACCAGACTTCTATAAAAGTCTTCTGTAAAAGAAGACTAATACTTAAGTCTGCTGTAAGCAAATTACATAAGTTTGTTACAACCATATGTCTGGTACAAAAGCCTGATACAACAGTCTGTTACTCACAGTTCTTGAGCTCCTCCCTAGAGTATACAATCTCGATAGGAAATCAGGCTTATCCATTTTGTAACATGCACCAAGAAGACACAAACAAAGAATTATATAAGTGCATTCTACACTAGAAGTCTACAATTTAAAATGAAGTCTACACGAGAAGCCTATAAATTCAAACATCAGTGTACTACAAATTCAAAACATCAGTTTACATGAGAAGTCTACAAATTCAAAATATCAGTTTACAAAATTCAAAATATCAGTCTACAAATTCAAAATATCAGTCTACAAATTCAAAATATCAGTCTACAAATTTAAAATATCAGTCCACAAATCAAAATTTCAGTCTACAAATTCAAAATTTCAGTCTACAAATTCAAAACTTCATACTACAGTTCAAAATGAAGTAGACTCACCGGAAGCACAGAAATGGATTAGAGAGGATGCAATGCTCGTTAGAGAAATGGATCTAAGACTGACCGACTCAGATCTGAATCAAAAGAAACTAAAAGGTTAGTAAACAAGGATGAGCTTGTTAGGTTATTAGTTAAACGAGAGATAGAGATGACAGAGAGACGTACGTTGGAAAGATGAAGCACAGTCCCTTGCTGGCTAGGACAGAGAGATGAAGTAGAAGCCATGATACTGACTGGAAGCAGAGATTTGGACGAGAAGGACCGTTCCTTAGAAGTCGTCGGCTCAGATCTGAAAAGAGAAAAAGGTAAAGGTGGTCACTTTTTATCAATAGAGAGGTAAAACAAAGACATTTAACTTACCAGAGCGATGGAGGAGACAGAGACGAAGCGGATGGGAAACTGCATGGATCGAGTTCGCCGGAAATCTTGCCGGAAATCGCCTAGAGAGAGATACGGCGAAGATTAGTTTTTTTTTTACCTGAAAAGCTTGAGAAATCGTATTTATATACTAGGTTAAATTGTGTGTAGACTGAAAAAAAGGTCTACATATATGTAGACTTTATAATATGTCTACGAACCCCTTAACAACAAATCTCAAACCGTAAATGTTTTATTTGATCATCAAATTATATTGGTTAAATTCGGTTAAGTTAAATTGTGTGTAGACTGAAAAAAAGGTCTACATATATGTAAACTTTATAATATGTCTACGAACCCGTTAACCACAAATCTCAAACCGTAAATATTTTATTTGATCATCAAATTATATTGGTTAAATCCGGTTAGGTTAAATTGTGTGTAGACTGAAAAAAAGGTCTACATATATGTAGACTTTATAATATGTCTACGAACCCCTTAACCAAAAATCTCAAACCCTAAATATTTCTTAAAAATGTTTAATTATATAAAATTTTAATTTTTTTATTTCATATTATCCATTATTTAATGATTAGTTAAAAATATTACAACAATTATTTTTATGCATTTTTAAAATTAAATTATTAGATAAAATTATGGTATAGACTACATAACAAGTGTACCGAATGAATAGACTTCGTACGAGGTCTACATATACGTAGACTTTTTTTTTGTTACGTGTAGACTAACAAAGGATAAAAAACGTAAAATACACTTCAGTTTTTTGTTTGGTCATAAGGGTTAAATAGTACTTTTATCATCCTTGTAGTTTGGTTTTGGATTTGATTGAAATTGGGGTACACTTATAGATTTAAATTGAAATTTTAGATTGTTTTTAGAAAATCCCCCAAAATATTTAGATATTCAATTTATGTTTACTCTTAACTACAACTAGATTGCCAATTTTTGTGAAAGAATAATATAAAGTACTTTATCCTCGTTAATTTCATAATTTTTATCATTTTCATTTGAATGAAATTGAAAATTTATTTCATTAGTTCTATAACAATTCCACATGATACAAAAAAACGGTTATATTCATCTACAATTTTGATAAAAATGAATGGAATAAGTTGAATGTTTCGAGTGGTATATGCATTTTAACATGCGGGACACTTTTGAGTCACCATTATGCATTTCAACGTACTTTTGAGTCACCATTAAAACATAATTTTTACCTTTCCTGTTTTTATAAAAATAATAAAACACTGTTATGAATGGAACCAAATTGCACATAAACTTTGTAAACCACCCATAAAAAAAAATAACCTTCCTATTAGGTGTGGTTTGAGCGTGGTTCAATGTAAAAACAATTTAATATTTTATTTTTTAATTCAGAAAATTTTGAGTTCTATATAATTAAACTTATCAATTCACAGATATAGTTTAAAAATAAAGAACTTTTTTTTTGAAATAAAAATAATAAGCTAAAATAAAATAATAACTATGACCGCACTATGATTATAATTGTCACCATTCAAAAATTATTGTGTAACTCTTCTGTACTATGTATTTTTTTTTATTACAAGCCGCACTTACATCATACCGTACTATTTAATCCATTTATTCCTTACCAGTTAATAGGTTGTTAAGACTTAGAAACCTAAATACTAACATATTCCATTCATTTTGTTCTATTCATTTTTCTTGCTCCAAATCTATTTTATTTTATTTGTGGAAATACCGTACCATAGTGATAAAGTTTAAATGCTTTTACACCTAGGTTTAAGGTTCAAATGCCAAATAATACAAATTCATGCAGATTATATGATATAAAGCTTATCAAAAGTTTTAGAGTATTGCAGATAGTAACGTTCCTTGTGGTCGTTTGCTGCGGAGAGAGCATTGAGGCTATTATAACCATTCGTTGATCTAAGTATTTCGAAAAGAGCTTCATCGTGAAATTATTATATGTGAAATTATTCATCATTATTGGAGGTAGTTGATCATCATATGTAATATAAATAAAGATTATAAAATGATGTAATTGGTGATTTACCAAATGTTAAATATATTTTTGTGTTATATATATATGCACACGAAAACATTTCCTCTAACACCACACAATTAAAAAAAAAGTCTATTTTATTTCATGGTTAATATTTACAGTATATAAACGATTTCTTTCATTTTCACAAAAAAAAAATATTTTTTTTAATTTTAAAATATTAAAATGTCAATGCAAATTTTGATAAATACCAATTTTAACATCAAACTAAATATAAATACATTCAATATTCGCATTTCGTGTGCGTGGATCATCTCCGAGCATCCGCAACTTTACAGAATACCTATTCTATGTCTCTCAACTGCATTTATATACTCTTTAATATAATGAAGATTAGCTTGCACCTACAATAAGATGGGGTAAACGATGTCAATGACAGAGTTCCAAATATTGACGTTTGTTTCTAAGAACGCATCTAAATATTGTGATTATGTTTTCCTAATATATAGTTTGATCGATTTCTTCTTTATCTAGCATAAATAGGCTGCATAATATACATATGAGAATCTCTTAGAAGCTAAAAATAACAAGTTCGAAGCGCAACACAAATAATTATTAATAGGTAAGCTGATGCTACTTGAGAATCCAAACCAACCAACCTCATTTAGTTCATCAACTTGCTGCTTTCTTAGACAAATGCAAAAAGTCCAACAGTATCTGCATGTTCCTCTCAGCTTCTTCCTGCTCCATTTTTCTCTTCTTTTCCGCAAGAACTGACAGGAGATTAATCGCCACATGCCTTGTCTAAGGATGAAAGAAGAAAGTCAAAACTGATCATGAAATGACTTTATAAAGAAAAGTGGTTTCACTCCAATAACTAATCTGGAAACGGCAACTTGAAGAGGAAGAGCTAAACATAAAGGGTTGTCAAGGACCGACCCTTTGTAAGAGCAACAACATCGGTGGGACTATCTTGCAAGTCCTTAGAGTTTTTTAGTAATATTTGTAGCTTAGGACTTTGTTATGGGACTTTAATGAAATTTGTGAATATTGGTGGGAATGGAAAGAAATAAGATGATGGAGTGGAGAGGAAGAAGACGATGGAGAAAAGCCATGACACGTGCTCCTTAAGGACGAGGTCGAAAACTTCTTATTTAACCTACGTCCTTCTTCTTTTTCCTTATTATTCATTTATTTTATTCTGAATTTACACAAAAGACGTATGTAAAATACGCCGATAATGTTGGTCTAATGCTTCCCGAAACTGATCCAAGGGCGATGCAGTTTTTGAGACATGCCAAGCAGAAGTTTTCTTTAATAGCTACACATATGGTACAAAAAAAAGTCATATAATAAGCTACATTCCAGAGAGAGGGATATTAGATTCAATAATGGACAACAGTTTCTTTAACCAAGTTTCTATTTTTGAGTTCTGTTAAAAAAAACAAGTCCATTACTTGTTTGACATCAAAAAGTTAGCTATACAAAGAAGCTTAAGATCCCACATTGGAAAGATGTGAGAGACTTGACTAATATATAAGAGACTTGAGCTAATCCACTTATCAAAAATTGGTTTTAAGTTGGAAACCCAAAAAAAAAAACTTATTATGGTATCAGAGCCGGCCCACACCCTGACCCCATTAATCTGGCCAGGACAATGGTCCGATCATCCCACGAATTGATGGCACAAAGAAGACTCAATTCCTTCGAGATTGCTAGAAAATAAAAATCATTGTCTCGGAGAGGGTATGATGGATTCTGCAAGATTAATAGTTGTACGCACCATTATCTCGAGGGAGGGTGTTGGAGAGAAGATCCCACATTGGAAAGATGTAAGGGACTTGATTAATATATAAGAGACTTGGGTCAATCCATTTATCACCAATTGGTTTTAAGTTGGAAGCCCAAAAAAAAAACTTATCATATATTGTATGCTATCTATTTTTTTGGGGGGTGATCAAATATGCTATCTATTAGAGACAAAATTCTCTATAGTATTATCAGGAAGTTCAATAACAGAGTAAAGATATGTTGTCTCACGAACATCTCTACTGAAGCTAACCCAATAACTAGGCGTGGGCAATCGGGGTCCCAATCGGGTTTCGGTTCGGGTTCATTCGAGTTTTGGATTTTCGGATTAATGAATTTCAGCCTCATTCGGATATTATAAAAAAAACGGGTCGGGTTCGGTTCAGGTTTAGTCGGGTTCGGTTTGGGTTTAGTTACATGTCCAAGATCCGGTTTAACCCGAAATAGTTTCGGTTTCGGATACTAATCGGGTTATCGATTCTAAAAGTACTAATTTCTACTTGATTAAATTCACTATATCTTCAATTATTTCAATAAATTTGTGTATTAAGCTTATTTAAACCATATTATTGTCTTTCAAAATAATTTTGTGAAACTCGTCCATCAACTATACGAAACTTGTCATTGAACTATACGTGAAAACATTAAACATATCATGATTCATGACAAACCAAAGCCTTGTAAAAAAGAAAATCATACATAATGAAATTAGAGTTCACAACTAACAATTATATAAACATAAGAATACTATTTAAAATTTAAAAACAACAACAATGTTTAAACTTCTAAATAAAAATATTTATAACTAAACTTCAAATGCAATGTCAATCATAAAACATTAATATTAACCAATAAAATATATATTAGACTAAGTATTTTAGTTAATTATTCATATAATAACTAATTTATTGTAGGTATTTAATAATATTTTAGTATGTTGTGGACACATCTTAAAATTTCAGATTGGATATGGTACAAGTTTTTTTTAAATTTTGAACTTTCGAGTTCTTTTGGATATCCATTTAAGTTCGGGTTCGGTTCGGGTAAAACCCATAACCCGAAATACCGTAAAACAAGATCCATTCGGTACTTATATCGGGTTCGGATCGGTTCAGATACATTTTAATCCGGTTCGGATTTTCGAGTTCGGTTTATTTGTCCAGCCCTACCAATAACAAAAGAAAACACAGGTTCTCAACATAGATATAAAGTTTCATTTACCAAGCAGCTTCCTTAGTTCCACAACAAACGAACCAACTTGAATATAATCTAAGACTCAAAATGAGCAGTACCGAGACTAAAGATGCAAACTTTCACTAGAATTACCAAAAATCTGGCCTTTCATCGACCCACAAAAGTATATAACTGAGACTGCAAACACGTTTCAATAGAAAGAAACCTTATCGAGTAAAGCTGATTGTTGGTGAGGTGTTGGGGACAATCACTCTATCACAGAGTAAAGAAACGTTGAATCATATATCTAAACCTATGGTTCAATATTTGCATTTTAACAGTCGTCATGAAAATCCGAACGTCCCAGTTCAAACACGAAAACTTGAAAAAAATAATACACAAATCTTCTCTATTACAAGAGAAGTACAAAAAAATCTATTAGACAAAAGTCATAGTAGGACCATTTCAATAATTTATTATTATAATATTTTTTTTATTATTTATTTTAGTCAAGCAAATATATATACATTTAAAATTTTAATGACTCAATTTTAATTATAATTTAATTATTTTTATTTCAAACAAAATCAGTTGAAGAAAATCTAACAAAATCTAATTAAAATATTTTAATGCTTTTATAAAATATTGCATTATTTAATTTCGTAATTAGTATTATTAATACTATTGTAAATTAATTTTAAGTAAAAATTAAGAAACAAGAATAAAATTATATGCTATTTTTTATAAATATTATAATTATAGTTTATTTATATTAAAATAGAAATACTATATGAAATAAATGTTTTTATTTAAATAAATAAATATTATTCACTATTAAATTAGTGTTATCTTTTTTTTAGACTCAAAAAATATACAATTACTAAAATGTTAATATCAAAATATAAATTATATAACTAACCTTTAATTCATGTGTTATTCACAAATATGCTATTAGAAAACTCTAGAATTTAATAATTTATTTAAAATATTAATAAAAAATCAATTTAAATATAAATACAAAAAAATCTAATTAGACAAAAGTCATAGTAGGACCATTTCAATAATTTATTATTATGACATTTTTTTATTATTTACTTTAGTCAAGCAAATATATATACATTTAAAATCTTAATGACTCAATTTTAATTATAATTTAATTATTTTTATTTCAAACAAAATCAGTTGAAGAAAATCTAACAAAATCTAATTAAAATGTTTTAATGCTTTTATAAAATATTGTATTATTTAATTTCGTAATTAATATTATTAATACTATTGTAAATTAATTTTAAGTAAAATTTAAGAAACAAGAATAAAATTATATGCTATTTTTTATAAATATTATAATTATAGTTTATTGATATTAAAATAGAAATACTATATGAAATAAATGTTTTTATTTAAATAAATAAATATCATTCACTATTAAATTAGTGTTATCTTTTTTTTGAGACTCAAAAAATATACAATTACTAAAATGTTAATATCAAAATATAAATTATATAACTAACCTTTAATTCATGTGTTATTCACAAATATGCTATTAGAAAACTCTAGAATTTAATAATTCATTTAAAATATTAATAAAAAATCAATTTAAATATAAATTTTAATGTTTTTAATTATAATAAATAGGTTGAAAAAATATAAAAAATATTTACCAAAAAAATCAACTATTTTAAATATAATTAATGCACTATCATAAAATAATGTCGGATAAAAAAATAAATAATAAGATTATAGAGTAACACAATATATAACACTAAAATGTAAATTATATGTTTAAAACGTTTACAATAATATCAAAGTTTACATTTATAAAATAAACAAAAATCCGCACGGATGTGCGAGTCAAAGTCTAGTTATTGTTAAAATAGTAGTTGATGTTTTAAAATATTTTTGTATTTTTATATTAAATCTATCTATACTATTAAACCAAAATCTCTATTAGGAGTCTAGGATTATGTTCTTGCTTTTAGAATTATTTACAAAACCATGCCATTGACATTTAATTTTAATATAAATATTACTTACTTAAACTAACTATAGAATATTTCATATATTTATAGTAATTAATACTTTCCATATTTTTAAATAATAATAATGCTATTTTTATGCAAATTATACTCTCCATTTAATTTAAATATCATTTTATGTGCTTATTATTTAACGATCGAATATGAAAATAGACGTAAACTTTTTAAAAAATATTATTTACTATGTCGTTTTGTACAAAATAAATGATGGAAAATTGTCTAAAATACCATTTTCATGTTTGCCGTAACCACTTTTACCATTATTTTTAAAGAGGGTAAACAACACTTATAATCCTAGGGTTAATTAATTTAAGACTTTGGGTTTAGAGTTGAGAGGTGGGGTAAGGTTTTAGAATATAGAATTTAAGATTTTAATTAATCTAAGAGTTTTTTGCCTTTTAATAAAGAATTTGTGAAAATGACTATTTATTGAAGGTAAAGATAAATAATGGTACCAATAATGTGGTAAACATAAAAAAATTCCAATAATAATATGCCAATTTTGAGTGTTCAATAATATATTAAAACTTATCATAAAATTAAGTTTTAGATATAAAATACATAAAAATACAAACTTATTATAGTTTACTAGTAACAAAAAAGTAACTAATATTGTCATATCAATAAATTTTCCTTTCTTTCTATTACCAGTGTTTCATTTTCCTCAAATGACATAATACATATTTTATTAATGTCTAAAGAATTAAAAGTTTTTTCAATTTATATAATATTAAAAAGTATCATTATTTAATAAAAAATTCAAAAATATTATTATACTTTTGGGTTTTGAGCGGATCATCTGATATCTCATGGTTGATAAATAGCGAGTTTTTGAATTGTTAATAGGTTTTCTAGGTTTTTAACTAAGAAATGTTTTTTATTAAATTTGAAAATATTATACACATGTCATTGAATCTGTCGGTTTAAGCATTGCTTGAAATCAAATCTTATAATAGAATTTTTTTTTTGAACAACTTTAACATTATTTGTTTTATAATAAAATTTATATATTCAATCCAATTTCGTAAAAAATGCAAAAAAATAGTCGTGCTTTAGAAACGCAGATAAAAGCCTAATTTAATTTTGTTAAAGATTGTGTAAATAAAACGATTTATGGTAAAGTAACCTGAAATTGGAATTATTTTTAATATTTTTACCATCAAGCGAGAAGTTCCCTCCATCGATTAGCCTTTTCCCCCTCAGAGAGAGAGAGTGACGAAGCGGAGAAATGATCTAATCTCTCTCTCTAGTCTTTGACATAAACCCTAGAAATCGCCTTCTCAGAGGTACGCCACTCTTACTCCACTTCCCAATCTCTCTTCTCCGATTGTTCTATTCCGTTGTACCGGAATAGATGTAGAAACCCTTGCATGTAGCTTTGATTCGCTCTCTTGTTTTATAGTTTTAACTAAATTTTCTAACTTTTGTAGTGTATAGTGTTTTGTTTTTGGCTGTTCTTCACCACATTGTTACTAACCTCTGCTTCTCTCTTGTAGATTCTTTTTTTATTCCCCCACGAAAGATGGAAGAGCCGAGCCACCTAGACTATGCCATCACAACTCGACTTGGAGTTGGAAGCACAGGCAAGAGAATACAACTCTGCACCAATCACTTCAATGTCTCTATGACTCAGCCGGATGTAGTTTTTCACCAGTACACTGTAAGCTGTTTCTCTTCTCTCACTTTATGTATTCTGTTATCATCACTGTCTGTCTCTGAGATGTTTGAAAAATCCATGCTTTTGCAGGTTAGTATCACCACAGAAGACGGCGAGGTTGTTGAAGGAAAAGGAATAGGCAGAAAGATTATTGACCAACTTTACAAGACTTACTCTTCTGATCTTGAGGGTAAAAGGTTGGTCTATGATGGAGAGAAGACTTTGTATACTGTTGGTCCTCTGCCACAGAACGATTTTGACTTTCTAGTCATCTTGGAAGGTTCTTTTTCAAAACGGTGTGTTCCTCTTTTCTATTTAGTCTAACTCAGGGTGTACAATTTAGACCTTATTGCTTAAAGCGGTCTTGTTATATATTATAGTGACTGTGGCATCTCTGATGGTGGTAGTCCTTCTGGTGATTGCAAGAGATCAAAGCGCTCTTTCCAGCCAAGAAGTTACAAGCTTCAAATTCATTATTCTGCAAAAATACCGTTAAAGGGTGTTCTTGTCACTCAGAGAGGAGTTGATACATCAGATAAGAGCACTCAGGATGCACTTAGAGTGCTTGACATTGTACTGAGGCAGCAAGCAGCTGAAAGGTGCACTATTATATCTGTTTCATTGTCTATGATATGTTTTCGTGGAAAAAGATACTTTCTACATTCTAATGGAAAAAGATTGTCTTCATATTTTTATTTGGTTGGTACATATAACAGATGTGCAGTTACTCACAGCTTGTGACCATGATAGATGCTTACTTTATAACCATTGACTATGCAGGGGATGCCTTTTAGTCAGGCAGGCATTTTTCCATAACGATATGAACTATGTTGATGTTGGGGGAGGCGTGATAGGTATTCGAGGTTTCCACTCCAGCTTTCGTCCAACCCATGGAGGACTCTCGCTTAACATTGGTATTTTTCTTTTTGCCTTTCTTCTCATCTCAATGTTTCATGAACTTTTTCTTTATCATTGATAGTTTCACTAATTCTCAAAATTGTTTTCGTTTTGCAATGGTTTGCAGACGTGTCAACAACTATGATCTTAAAACCAGGGCCAGTTATCGAATTTCTGAAAGCCAATCAGAATGTTGAGTTGCCTAGACAGATCGACTGGATTAAGGTAGTTTTGATTTTAAAATGCAATAACTGAAAACACGCTAGGTTGCTTTTAGTTTGAACTCTTATTTCTCTTTGAACCATGGCAGGCCAGCAAAATGCTTAAACATCTGAGGATAAAGGCATCACACCGTAACATGGAATTCAAAATTATAGGTCTAAGTGCGAAACCGTGCAATCAGCAACTGTATGCCCCACATGACATGTACTTTCATAGAAAAATGTATCCTCATTTCAGCCTTTGTCTGACGTTCTTCATTGATTTCCAGATTTTCAATGAAAATTAAAGATGGCGAGTGTGAAGGACAGACTAAAGAGATTACTGTGTATGAGTATTTTAAGCAAACTTACACAGAGCCTACTTATTCTGCGTACTTGCCATGCCTCGATGTCGGCAAGCCAGATCGCCCCAACTATCTTCCACTGGAGGTATGCACCTCCTGCAGTTTTTCCTTTAGTTAATTTTGGTTAGTCTTATATCCTACTTTTTTAAAAAAATATTTCAGTTTGACAATTTCTATTCGTTTTCTTGCAGTTTTGTAATCTTGTATCTCTGCAACGTTACACAAAAGCGTTGTCAGTGAGGCAAAAAGCTTTACTTGTTGAAAAATCAAGACAAAAACCCCTAGAGAGAATTAAAGCACTCAATGATGTGAGCTTAGTTTCCTGACCTCAGATGATACTTTATCTATCTTAGATGTTAAATAATTGCTAATGACTACAATTTGCAGGCAATGAACACCTACTGCTATGATAAAGATCCGTTTTTGGCTGGTAGTGGCATATCTATTGAAAAACAAATGACTCTAGCTGAAGGCCGGGTTCTAAATCCCCCAATGGTAAAACTATTCATGATTTTTTTGTACATAGAAAGGTATCCACTGCCATGCCCACTCTAGTGATTTTTTTAGTATTTTTACACCCATGTTGTTTTGTTTGTATATATACAGCTGAAGTTCGGAAAGAATGAGGATTTTTTACCTAGCAAGGGACGCTGGAATTTTAACAAGAAGGTAGTTCTGTCTGCTAAGATTTCCGTTCATCATATATACATACTTGTGGACTGGCAGGGGATTCTTATCTTTTTATGGTTTGGATTGAACCTGTTATTCCCGAATTAGCACTTTCCCCTTTTCTATTTTACCCCTTGTTTCTTGCCTTTGCAGATGCTTCTAGAACCAAGGGCTATTAAGAACTGGGCTGTAGTCAACTTTTCTTTCCCATGCGACAGTAGTCACATTTCCCGTGAGCTCATAAGCTGCGGCATGAGTAAAGGCATTGTAGGTTCCGCAGATACTGTCTCCAATTTCGAATAGTGGGTAGTGTTGACCGATTTCTGGTTATTTACAGAGTCTGAATTGTGGTTTGTTTAACCATGTAGGAAATTGATCGACCTTTTGCACTTGTTGAAGAGGAGCCTCAGTCTAAAAACTTGAGTGCTGTTAAAAGGGTAGAAAGAATGATTGCAAAGATGAAGTCGAAGTTTCCAATCGATCCTCCTCATTTCATTCTCTGTGTCTTGCCAGAACGGAAGAACTCAGATATCTATGGTATGTGCTCACCTTTTCTGTGTGAAATTTAAGTGTCAAATCTCCCGTTTAAACTGGTCTTTGCAAACTATAAAGGTCCCTGGAAGAAGGTTTGTCTTACTGAAGCAGGGATCAACACACAATGCATCTGCCCTACCAAGATCAATGACCAATATCTCACCAATGTACTTCTGAAGATAAATTCTAAGGTATATCACCACGTAAGCTAACAGTTGAGAGACCTATGCGGTAGTGTTCTCCGTAAATTTACTTCTTTTATTGTGTTAATCTAGCTTGGCGGGATCAATTCTCTGTTGGGAGTAGAGTGTTCTTCCAACATTCCATTGATTAACAAAATTCCCACCTTAATCTTGGGTATGGATGTATCTCATGGATCTCCAGGTCGTGCAGATGCTCCTTCGATAGCAGCGGTATTGCTGCATTCTTACCTTTTTTGTCC
Organism: Moricandia moricandioides; assembly: GCA_905132885.1. Lineage (NCBI taxonomy): Eukaryota > Viridiplantae > Streptophyta > Magnoliopsida > Brassicales > Brassicaceae > Moricandia > Moricandia moricandioides. The sequence goes on from CAJHQQ010001817.1 coordinate 60,800, forward strand.
TCTGTTTGCCCATTGTTTCTGGTTCTCCTAGGATCTGATTCCTCGTCTGTTTACTTTTCATATCTCGACCTGTGCTGCAAGGTTGTTGGTTCGAAAAACTGGCCCTTAATCTCAAGGTATAGGGCAGCTGTGAGAACTCAGTCACCAAAACTGGAGATGATTGATTCGCTCTTCCAACCAGTTGACGACCCTGTGAACGGAGACAACGGTATTATGAAGTATGTGAAATCTATTTAGTCAGCTCTTTTTTTGTTAAATCAAGAAGCAACCGGTTATCACAAGATATTTACGTGTCTTCTCTTGTGCTGTGACTAAATTTATGTTCCCAACAGTGAATTGTTTGTGGAATTTTTCAAGACAAGCAACGCACGAAAGCCTAAGCAGATTATCATTTTCAGGTACTAGCAGAAACTGTGCCGTTTATCTTTGTTGTTTGACCTCCAGTATCTAAAAAATTGTCTTACACAATCATCGGCATATTGGTTAGGGATGGAGTAAGTGAATCACAGTTCAACCAAGTCCTGAACATTGAGGTGGATCAGATTATTAAGGTCGTGTTTCAAGGTTCCTTGGCCAGATCTGGCTTATATCAAATTATGTTTCTAGTGAAAGTATTATACTCAACAGTTTGCTTATTTAACTTGATGCAGGCGTATCAGCGTCTTGGTGAAACTGATGTGCCGAAATTCACAGTCATTGTGGCTCAGAAAAGACACCACACCAAGTTGTTTCAAGCTAAGGGTCATGAAAATGTTCCTGCAGGTAAGATAATGCTTTTATCTTCTGCATCAGTCACACTACGATTCAATCTTTGTTTAAGAACTCTTTCTTCATAAAATAAATCATCAACGTTTGTCAGGAACTGTTGTGGACACCAAGATTGTACACCCGACCAACTACGATTTTTACATGTGTGCTCATGCGGGAATACTAGTAAGTTCAGACTAAATAGTTTTAACCGCAAAGATTGTCACTCCTCACCCTTTTATTATATTGTCAACTCGACGTTTATGTTTCCCTTGGCGATCTCTCAGGGAACCTCAAGGCCGGCTCATTATCATGTATTGCTGGATGAGATTGGTTTCTCTCCGGATGACTTGCAGAATCTCATCCACTCTCTCTCCTATGTGTAAGTCTCACTACTCCCTAATCTGCATTTGCAACTTACAAAAATTGACTTATCTTCTTTAATTATCTGTCCAGCAACCAGCGGAGCACAACTGCAACCTCAATTGGTAACACACTTCCTATTAACACTCTCTTCTATTACAAAATGCAAACGCTTTCTTCCTTTGTCTTTACCATCCAGAAAACACACAGCTTAATATTCGAGGTGTCCTCTCTCTTTGTGTGTTTGTTTTCAGTGGCTCCAGTGCGATACGCTCATCTCGCAGCAGCTCAGTTTGCGCAGTTCACAAAGTTTGAAGATATGTCGGAAGAGAAAGTTCGGGAGCTTCCGCGTTTGCACGAGAGAGTCGAAAGCAACATGTTCTTCTGCTAGAGTAAATAAATAAGTAGTAGTTCTGCTTTTTCTCTCTACTATCTAGCTTAATGAACTCTCTTTAGAAGAAGCTTATCGTTTTGCATAGACGCAATCATCATCTAGCGTACAGTCTTAGTAGGAGTATCGAAGGAAGAGCCCACGCTTAGATTTTTTTTTTTTTTGGGGAAATGTGGCTCGTAGGCTTTTTGTTCTTAGCCCAAGTGTGCTTGCTTACTGAAGGACACTGTAGCGTTTCTATTTATTCTCCTTAAAACAGCGGTTTACAAAATGATGATTGATGCTTTAGAATTTTCACATAAACTTCTCTATTCTTCAAAGAAAATATTTTTCTTTTGTTAACACAATTAAAAAAACACACATTAAATCTATATCATCAATGTATCATTTACTGTAATTAGTGAATTTTAATAAAGCTAAATCAATAATAGTTCAGTTTTCTTAATGAATATTCTTAAAATTTACAATTTACTATAATCAAATAATTGAAAATTTATTGAAACACACAAAAAACTATCTATGTGAAACACTTATTTCATCTTATTTTTTTTTATCTTTGTGCAACAGATAGTATTAAGAAACCATAAATATTTGTATTTATTTATTACTTTTGTTTTGTTTTTATCTTCAATAAATGTTCAACAATTTATAATTTTTACATTTTAATTTATATTAAAATTTTAAAACAAAAAGCATTTAGTTGTATATTTGTGTTAAAAAGCTATTCTTAGACTAAGGTTTTAAAAACGAGCTAATGTATTTAGTTTATATTAATTTTCCAAGATGAAAAGCTATTTTGCTGTTTTATAGTGAGAGAAAAAAATATAATGAATGGTTTAGGAAGTGAGAAAACTCTTAACGTTAAAGTCTTTTTTTTGTCAACTATTAATTCGATCAAATCAAGTAGAGATTGGTGGGACTGATCTCTTGAGGAGAGGAGAGTTAGGTTTGGGCATTTGGGTTTTTGGGTCCAATTTGGGCAGGGTCATGTCGGGTCCGGATCCTTTGGATCTTACATATATAAACTTAGTAGTTAATAGGGTAATTAGAATTTCTCAGTTCGGTTCGGGCCATGTCGGGTCTAGATCGATTTAGGTCACAGATAGTTGAATCCAATAAGGTAATTAAAATTTATCAAGTCGGGTTCAATTTAGTTTTGGACCAAGTTATATTCCAGTCATGTCTAGTCCGACTCAAAAAAATACCCAAAACGCAAAAAAATACCCAAAATATTTAAATACCCAATTATATATGAAATTTTACCTAAAATTTAATCCGAAGATATAAAAAATACTCAAACTTTTATTCGATTATCCAAATTATATTTTTGAAAATCTAAATTTTACCCGAAACCCACAACCAAAAAATCCAATCCGAAACTTAAAAAAAATACACATAATATATTGAAATACCCATATAGACCTAATATATACTAGAAGTTTTGGGTATTTCGGGTCCAAGACCCGCCGGTCCTCCACAACAAGGCCCAATAAAGTAAAAAGATCGGTTTAGTTCTTACCTGAACCGAGATTTTTTGGATCGGTTTCAGAGATTCTCGGTTCCGGATAAATTGCCAAGATTCAAGGAGAACCTTCGTCTAACTATGTCTTACTTATATGGAAAAAAACATACACCTCATCTTCTAGCTTCTTTTTCTAAAGAATATATTTGCACATTACGAGATCGACGCCTATGGTTTAATGTGAAAGAATCAAATCCAAGATGCATATGAATTAAATTTTAGCTCTGTGGTAAAATCGAGCTAATTTTATGGGTTTTCAATCATATTGAATAAATCAAAACAATTTGTCTTTATTTGGATAAATATTTTTTTTTCTCATGTAGACAAAAAATCGTTCACATAAGGCCTTCCAATTCGGCGTGAAGATCCAAAAAGCTTCTACGACAACCCTGTAAACCGTATGACTCAACTCTTTGAGAATCCCAATAACTCCACACTAAGCTACTAACTAGACCATGAACGATCCATGAAACATCAATTTGGTAAGTATGGATTTGGAGTACTACGGTGGGGAGGGGGAGTTGGGTCACAAACCTGCCCAAGATAGCCATCATGTTCTTCTTATTTCATGTTAGCAGTCCTCCAACTTTCTGCTTCCAAAGTAGCTAGTTGTAGAGCTTTTTACCAGAAAACATCTCTTCCATTAAAAAAAGTTTATCATTCTTGCTTTCCAAATGAATCAAATGATTCATGGAAAGGTATCACTATGTGGTTTCAAATAAATCACTGCTCTTTACCTCTAAAATAGGAAATCCATGTTTCAATATATAGATGTACTCTGTAGAAATACAGAAGGGACATGATAATCCGGTAAAGCTCAAACTTGAATAGTCAGGGTACATTAAAAATAATTTATATATTCTTCTGAGTCATCACATTTAAAACAACACTTATTAGTGCCCAAATACCTATAAGTAAGTTGCTCCACGTTGCAATACAACCTGACAAGGTCTGCCACATGAAGTGTTAGATCTTAGTTGGGCATGTACTTTCTACACATAGTTATGTATGCATGTGATTGGTTCTAACATGTTTTTCTCAAGATTAGACATACAAAGTAGATCATAACTAGTCTTAACGGAATAGCTTCCTGACTTTGTATGTTTTCAAGCATATCCATCCATTAACCATGTATGAGTAAGTGTCAACCTAAGAATTAGTGGGATATCTTCAAGATGGAAGTGTAATGTCCCATTCTTTGGTATCACTTCTTATAAAGAAGTGAAAAAAAAAGCTAGGGGTATCTTACCGTGATAAGGGTTGGCGGTCTTGGAGGGTGAGCGATTGTGTCTGAGATTCAAGATTCCGTCCAAATCTTTGTGTTGAGCCCTGATCGTATAATCTTTCGCACACTTGATCTAAGTAAAGTTTTAACAACCTTATACTTTTTCAAATAAATGAAGGTGAGTAATAATTCTGATTCTCCATTGGAAATGATCTGGTATAGTATCATTCTATGAGAATTCGAAAAAGGAGGGATGAAGGGAGGTGAATGAGTCTCCACAACTTTGTGGCAATAAAAACAATGTTGAAATCATGATTGAAATCTCAAATCACTCAAATTCAAGGGATACAAATATTATCCCATGTGGTCTAGTGAAAGACTCTACCATATTGCTTCGAACTCCACCGGAATTTAGAAATTGCACTCTTTAGTTATTAACAAAACTTTGTGGTAACAGAAAACAAGACGTCACATATGTTGGTACTGCTTGATCCACAAACTTTTTTTGAATATCTTTTCTTCCTATGGAAAGAAGTCTTGATGACTAAGAGTTGACTCGGTTATACAATCGATGTTGAACAAAGAGAAACTTTAACTTCTGAGTTTTAACCTTTTTTTAGAAGTCCTAAATATTTTTCATTCCACTTTCAGAAGAAATATCAAAGACGTCTTTGATTTTTTGTTTGTTATTATATTCCACTTTGTTTCCAAACACAACCGATGATTTAACCGCATTCAAATGTTGTCTCATTGGCTTGCCGTAAATATCAAGAATGTTCATAACTTTAGCATTGTGTCACAAACTGATTTCTTGAATAGTCAGACGTGCGGCCGTAGCACTTTTTCACCCTTGTAATTGCTAAGTCAGCCTAACACCAAAACTCGATTAATACTTAGAGAGAGAGTGGAATGTTTTAGAGAGAGGTCAGGCCTATATGAAGTGTTTTCTTATTAACTTTTGAATGAATCTTACAAAGAGACATCACCCATTTATATACAATTTCACCTTCTTAATAGACGGTTCAGAATACACCCATATAACATCTCAGATCTTTTTCCTCCTATGATGTAACTTCCTTCTTAAATACTTCATTCCTAAGTTATTTCATTCTTAGGTATTCTACTCATCTTTATATTATTTTAATATTTAGAAATTTTACAAAAGCGAACCATTTAAGAAAAGCCTAAGTAAAACCATCCCAAAAATCTCACGTGTCCGGCCCGTATGTTTCTTGATAAGTTGGGGCGTGACAATTGGCTAACTTCTTAAACGGTCAAATCTAATAAACCAATGTGACCGTATGAAGTGGATGTAACTACAGACAATCGCCATCAAAGCTGCTTACGTGGCGCTTTATTGACGGGTTAGTGTCATGATACTGTCCCAAGACCACCAGCTCCTCCTCTTTTTTCTTCGACATGTGGGTCCTGTCTGCTCTGCTAAACTGTGATGCGGGAGATTTCTTGTGCTTGAATCAATTATTTTGTTTACCGTTTTGTCCCTCTTTAACCTTTGTTTTCTTTTAATGTACTACAAGTCAAGCCTTCGCTTTGTCCCAAAGGCTGTGTTTTTTTGTTTATCTTTTTCTCGTTTTCTTTGAACCGTTTTCGAATCTTGTCTGCGTTTTTCTTGTTCCTCGAATTTATCTAAAGCCTGATTCTTACTTTATTTTAATTTTATCTATTTATTGTAGATTAAAATGAAAATAAAAATTAATACATCTTTCTCATTCCCTACATACACAAGTAAACAAAACTTAGGTACATGTTCTTGTAAAATTTTCTATTAGAGCATTTCTAACAAGAATTTCTAGTCCTGGAATTCTAAATATATATATATATATATTTAATTATGAAATTTTTAATTTTACGGAAAACTCAACCTAATTTTTTTTTATAGAAATTGGGTTGAATTTCCTTTAAAATAAAAACTCTACAATTAAATATTAATATAAATATATATATACATATATATGTATTTTGAGAATCTCAAAACTAAAAACTCTTATTTAACATTCTTTTAATGTTTTTTTCATTTAAATAAATTTGGTCATGGCCTTATTAGAAAAATAAGGGGAAAATCAAGAGATTTGTTTTCACAATAGTGATACATGCCAATAATTACGTGAACAGATGCTATTTTGTGCTTTATACTTTTACGAAAACATTGAGTCTTTTAATCAATATCATGCATTGCGAACTTGAGTGGTGACACAACAATGAAAATAATACAAAACATTAAAATAGATTTTGGAATTATGGCTGTGATTGATGACATGTGTTATTAGCATTCGAATTACCATAAACATGATAATTCGATGTAACTTGCAGTAAATATTATATGGTAGACCTGTAAATTTATCCTGCTTAGGTATTACTCACATATTCTTTATAAGAAAAACTGAAAATGCAAAAAAAATGATTTTCAATAGATCCCCTCAAAGACAACCCCAACTGTAGTATTAGGACATGTTCTACATATTAGAAAAATGAAAAATATTAGGAAAAGTGATCTACATATTAAAAGAATGAAAAATATTATAAAAAGTGATGTCAAAGAAACAGTTATTTCTTTGCAGTGAACCTGAACAAAAAAAAAAGTTAGATACTCTTTTTGCACATGTTGATTTGTTAATAGCTTATATTAAATTTTGAGATTTAAATTTTAACTTTTAACTAAATTACAGAAAGCTATCTAAACTATTAAAACTGAAGTACAAAAATGAAATAGCCCTGGCTTTTCCTATAGAATTACCATCTCATGCCATTGTTTATTAACCTAATAATTAAATTCCGAACAGGCTTTAACCACTAGATATCGTTAAAGCCCATTACTCATATGAACAATAATTTTTAGACTGAATTATGATTATATCATATACTATTAAACATATATCCACTTCATAGTCCACATGCACATATCGTATAATTATGAGAATAATTTTGACTTATTATTATGATCCTTACAAGTTGAACCCGAGACACAATATATAACTTATGATATTGATGACCTCCTATGTGTATATTACCAATATAATTTTGGTATAATGTACTGGTATTGTTTTGGTGTTTATGTATTTAAATCACTCGGTTAAAGTAACCAATCGATTATGTTTTTTTGTAATCATTCATTTTTACATACAAGGATTTTTGAAAATAAACTATAATATCAACCAATCAGCCAAAAATCTTGCAAATATGTAAATAAGAATTACGTGCCAAATAAGTTTTAACAATCAAATATGCAAGAATATATTACAGAAATATAGTCAACCAACTGAAAATCAAATCTCTAACGTATATTTGATTACTCATAATAGAGTTCAATTTCTGTATATGAATAATTCCTAATAACTTCCTAAAATTTAGATAACCACTAATTTTGCAATAAATATACATTTCACATTTTAGGATTGCATCCAATAATATCTTACTAATGTATACGAAATTCAAATATACTTTAGATAGGAATATTCTAATTTATATGCGTTATAATCTCGCATAAATATAGCCAAATTAAGTACAATATTAAATATCTTCCCTATAAAGAGTCAACTAATTGCATATATAAATATATACACCACTTCCTATCAACTCAATTCACAATCCAATTATCAAATCACCAGAGCAATGGTGGAAAAAAATGGTTACACTCCTTAAGGATGTAAAATCATGGAAAACCGTTTGGTGAATCCATGTTAAGCTGATTCACTCTTGGAAACAAATTACAAGTTATGGAGGGGAGTTACTAGAATGTATTCTTGCTGATCAAACAGTAAGTTACTTCTATGTATATAAATGCATGTAACTTATCTATATTAAAACCGAACGTTACGTGTCTAAACTACTTACTTTTTAACTATAATACTAACTGTTTTGGTTTTTGTAGGGTGGTAAAATTCATACTTCTTGAAAATTCATGCTTCATGCTTCGTGCAAATTTATATAAGTATATAATTTATCTATAATAAAACTGCACGTTACTTGTCTATCGTACTCACTGTTTTTTACTACAATTTTGGTTTTTGTAAGGTGGTTTTTGCAAGTTAATATTGTATATTACTAACCAGTTTTAACCAGTTTTTGGCACGTGGTATGGCACGTGAATTGTTTGAGTAACCTTCCAGCATTGCTTCTTTTCTCCAACATGTACAATATTATTCAAAAAAATATTGTTAAAAATTATATAGACATTCATTTTTTTCTTTTTTTTTTGACAACTATGCTTTTATTAAAGCATAACATTGTAGGAGTACAAATACATCAGCTAAACACGTGTACATTACGTGGAAAACAAACAGATTAATCCCTAACTACGTGTCAAAAAGAAAGCATGCAGATCAAATTTTGCTCTGGTTCCATCGCCGATCAACTTTCCGGCTGAAACTCCGATACTTCAATTTCTGCAACCTTCCTTTAACTTGATTTGCACTCACTACAGAGACCTCTTTCGTTGTTCACTGATGCTGTTGCTTGAAGATCTCACTTCTCCAGATCTTAACTTTGAGACTACTTCATCGTTCCAAAAGTAAATCTTTGCTGGACCGCTCTGATAAGAACGCCAAGCTCTGCTGAATCACCCTTGAAACAATTGAGTTTAGTCCATCTTCATCGTTGTCCTCCCTGTAAAGAAAGCTTTACCCATCACCGACTCTACGGTACAATTAAAACGGTAAAGTCTGATTTCCGTAAGAAAGGAATTCGATCATATCCTTTGAAGGAGTTAATCAAACGTAAGCAAATCAGAATCTTATTTAGCTCACGAAAGAGGAGAAAACTTTATTTATGTTTAATCCAAATCAGAGATTAAAAAGAGTGAAAGCGTTTCTGATTTGATTGAAACAAACACACCAAAATCGTCTAAATCGCCTATGCGAAGTGAAATCCGCTATTCGGAAGTTTTATCGGCTATCCCGAAACTAGATTTGATCAAAGATCAGAAACAAAACACAAAAGTTGGTTCTCTCTTCTTAACTTCATCTCTGTGAAAGATAGAGATGTGTGAACAGAGGGAAGAAGAAGAGAGAGAACCTTAAACGAAGATAAATTTTCATTTTTATTCATTCATTTTTTTCTAAGAAGCAATATAATTTACTCAGTCGCCTATATGTTTTGTTTAACTTTTTTTTTTTTGGGCAATCGGAACAGTGTTCACGGTGAGCCAGAGAAACAGTTTTGGCTAGGTTACAACGAGAATCAACAGATCTAATAGTTTTGTCTAACTATTAACCATAACCCCACTACAGAGTAAGCAATTACATTTATCAATTAAAATGAAATACATTCTAGCCAATGATAACTAAATAGCAATCATTTTAAGTAAACCCAGGTTCTGCAACAATAAGTCATAAGCCACAATAATGATAAGACAAGGGTTCAATAAAGTTGCTTTCTTATGAACTAATAAAGTTGAATTGCATTAGTACGCAGGTAATACAATATATTACTAAATATGTTTTGTTCATGTTGCAATATACTCGCTCCGTTTCAAAAAGTTACATATTTAGGAATTTTCACACATATTAAAAAAGCATAATAAATTTGAATTATAAATATATTATTTTTAGTGTTTAACTATTTTCCATAACTTTTGACTATTAAAAATGTAATGAACATAATTAATTTTATTGAAAATTACAATCTAATCTATTAAAACTGAAGTACAAATAGAAAATAACACTTGCTTTTATCTAATGTTTACAAAGAATGCCAATGATATTATCTTTGCATCCAAACATCTAAAAATTAATTCTTAACAAGAAAAAAATAAATCTGGGTTAAACCCTATAACAACTTTTGTTATTGGAATTCAAGACTTCATAAAAAAAAGTATATGTGTTTTTCAAATTTTTATAATAAAACATAATTATACATATATATAACATTAAAATATTTTTTATTTTTTATTTTTATAAGTTACCCAACTATATTTGAACTATAAAAAGATAATAATGTTAAAAAATTTTGATAATAATCTGAACTTATTTATTTATAATAACTAAATCATGTAACTTTCCATAACAATTTAGTGATTAAAATACATACTAATAATTATTATAAATGGTTATATATACAAACAAATACAATATATTATTCATTTGTACGATATATATCTCATAAATATAACTTATGTGATTTATAAATTTAAAATTTTAATCACCATATAATACATATACAAAGTTAGGTCTAGGACGGATCGAATATCCAGGGTATTTTAAGATATACGGATTTGGATATGCATTCGTCGAATTCGTAAAATTGTTATTCAGATCCGGATATTCAGGGTTAGGATATTCAGACTAAAATCCGAATACACACGGATATTCAGACTAACTATTAACCATCTATTTAGTATATTTAAAATTATTATTTAAAAAAATTAAATATCATTAAAATTTAATAAAATTAAAATTTTACTTATTTATTAAATTTTAAATATTTAATATTTAGATCCGGATATCTAAACCTAAATTTTACTATCCGAATTTGTACATGAATTAGTCGAATCCTTAAAATCACTATCAGGATCCCCGAATATCCGTTTTGCGAAGTGGATGAGATCCCAGATCGGATAATGGATATCGAATATTAAGTTCCAGTTATATCTACAGTTATATCTACAGTTATATCAAACAAATTAGTTAAAATATTTGACATTTATAAAAATAACACCCGTGCGGGCGCGCGGGTCAAAGGCTAGTTAATATTAAATTAGTTAACAATCTATGGGAAGATATTCTCCTTTAATGATGCTCTAAAATCTGTTATCTGGCAAAAAGGAAAATATTTGTCTTAGTAGATATAATTTAAGAGAAATTATTAAAAATATCACAAGTTAAGTATTATTTTTTAAAAATATATTTGATCAAAAATATATTAATATTTGAGTTTACATTTTAGTGATTATTGTTTAGAGTTTCATGTTAAAGGGGTGAAATTGAAATTTTAATGTTTATAAATATTTTAAAAAAAATTAACTTAATCTATTTCATCATAAATTTAAGATATTTTTAAAATAATTATTTATTAATGGTAAATTAAAAGTAATATCAAACTTATAGTATAAATTGATTTTTTTTTTAAAGATAATTACTTTAATTGTTGTATAATTCTGAACCTATAGATATAGGCTATAGTGTACACTTGTCTTCCTGTGTACAACCAAAATGAATGGAATACAGCAAAAGGCTTCTTGGTATATTCTGCATTACATGTCATTATGTTGTTATTGTGTATTTATTTTACCAATTGCTTTGGCCTTTCTATCAATGTTACCTTTTTTTGTCGACTTATGGTCTATCGTTGTTGCCTATCAACTGAATCTTCTTACTCCAAAACAAGAAAAGACGAATATAAAAATAAAAACAAAAATTGTAGCCTTCTATACAATTTACGAATGCACTAAATGATATGTCGGTGTCGACAAAAATAAAATAAAATAAATGATTTGTGATTTTTCAAGGGTTTGGTTTCAGTAAGACGTAGCCTAAACCCAGGGGCAGATCTACAGTGTAACATACGGGGCACATGCCCCGACTACTTTTAAAATTAACTTAGATAATTGAGTAGACAATTAGCTATGATAGAACAATTGGTTAAATTGCTCACGTTAAACTTTAATACCTATAGAGTTCGATTCTCCCTATTTATATTTTTTTCTTTTGTCTGTATAATTAATATGTTGCTTCACACGTTTCCTTTTATTACATCTTCCTTTAGCTATTATAGGAACATTTTCTACTTTTTCTTTGATTGTTAATATTATTCTTTTTTCATAGTTCTTTCTATTATATTCTCATGTATAGTTTTCAATTTTTTTTGAAACACATTTCATTGTTTCCACTGTTTTAGGTGAAAACATTCACATCGGTTAGTAAATGAATAATTCTTATTAATATTTAAATAATAAATAATTCACTCTTTTCAATTTAATTTTTAGTATTTAGTTCTTTGAGGTATTATGACAAAAATATGTATGACATTGACATACTGTTATATATATATATATATATATATATATATATATATATAATAATTTGAAATTCTCCTTTTCTATATATTTCCAAATTAATTTTAACAATATTATAACTGATAACATTTAAAATATATATATATTCTTAAAATTTCAGCATGAATTGAATAAAATAGTGTTATTGTTGTTTTGACAACTTAAAGTTATTTATCTTTTATTATTAACTGTTTAAAATATTTATTAATAAATTATTTATTTATTTTTATTATATTAAATTAATAATTATTATTATTATGTGTCTCCGTCAAATAATTGGTTTGGTTCCGCCAGTGCCTAAACCGTGAGAGTTCGATCAAGTATGATGAGAAACCGATTTTGATTCATCTTTGATTATACGAAACAAGCATGACACGATTTGTTCACATGTCTCCACCATTCTGATAAACGGAAAATCATGCCCGACAATGCCATTCAAAATAACAACATTTGTTCATGTTTTATTTGAGTTATCACATAAAAATGATTTTTTTATCCTCTTAAACAAATATTTCAAGCTTTTTTGTTTTAAAAAAGTTTCTACGTTTTAATGGTTGTAGTTTATCCTTTCACGTATACAACTCCACAGCCTTATTCGTAACATCTATTTTTGGTTTCAGTTCAAGAATTCTTTTTGTAAAGAATTATTTTGAAATATAGTGAAAAGTGTAGGAGAATTAATTTAGATACATATTTCATGTAATTGTATTTATTTTTCTGGTTACACATCTATAAAGAACTTCAGAATTAAGTGTACTTGAATTAGAGTAATGAAATAATGAATAATCTATCGAGAAGTTAATCGTGATATCGTGTGAAGGAGACCAAAGCACGGTGAAAAATCATACGGTGATTGATGACTCAGTAAATAAGACTTTGAACTTTCAAAAATTAACGCATCATCCGTTCCACGGCTAACAGACCCTTAGCCTCATTTGTACGACATCATAAATCATTTTTCGATAGGTCACTCATCTTTCCACTTACATTTATATTTAATCCTTTGAACTTTGACCACATCTTTCTAGCATCAACCAATCCGAAAACTTGGTCTACGCCAGAAATTCTTTGGACCATTCTAGTTTCGATCCTCAGAACATATACACTACAGAAAGGACAATTAAACATAAAACACAATAAGAAACCCAACCCAATAAAAATCTAGCAAAAAGGCGAGAAAGAGCAAAGGAAGAAGGTCCACAAAAACTATCCTTAGTCGATACTGAGAGGAAAGAAGATGCTGATGAAACAATCACAAGGAGATCGACATGTTGAGGCAGGAGATTAAGGTGGAGTTGTAGTTCGTGAAGTCGAGGCAAGCTAATATTGCATCATCAAGGAGGATTGGGTGTGATTGGAGTCTCACAGACATAGTATATGACAAGCTTCAAGACAAGCATAGATGGCTTTTGTTTCCGTATTGGACCTTAAAGAGATTGGATTTGAGAAAGAGAAGAGGACCAAATTATGAATGGCAAAATAGTGCAGCATGTTGCCATTACTGAGCATCATATAGAAAGTGATTGCGAGATCCAGGAGAAGAATTGCAGAGAATACACATCACATTGGGTCAATATTAGCCTATAATAAAAGGCAATATTTTGAAGGAGAGACGGATAAGGACAACAAGCCAAATCAAGAAACTATGTTTGGGGTACCCCTTGTTCCAAACTGCATCTCTCCAAGGAATAATCGGTTTGATGTCGCTGAAGAAGATTGTAGAAAAGGCTAGTCTTGAACTTGGTCACCTCTTTACCATCGTCGGACCAAAAATATCATCATCGCAATGCATGAGTTAGATGATAGTCATAAAATATTTAAGTGACCGCTAGTTTTGTGATCATAAAATATTCCTATTTTAACTTTAATCTACTTATATTTGATCAAACGATTACAAGTTGATTTTTTCAGAAAAAAATTACGAGCTTCTACAAGTTGTTTTTTTTTTCAAAAAAAATATAAGCATGAGCGTATTATTATTCTAGTAAAGAGTTGAAGAATTTAAATTAACGTAAACAATAAAATTGAAACGCAAAACGAAACTCAAACATAAAAGCTATTGACAATAGCCTATTGTGTTCTCATAAAAAGGATATTTGATTATAAACTGGTCCAAACCGAATAATACCGTACCAAAGTATTTTACATAAGTCACAATTTTCTAAATCAAATTATATGCATTTTACCTTTTAGTATAAAATAAAACACCGTGTGGCTCACGCTTCCTTTTCCCATTACTCCAGAGCAAATGACAAAAATACCCATCATTTTTGTTGTCAAGACCCATCAGTTCTCTCTCTCTAAACAACAATTTTTTTTTCCGAACTGCAATATACTCACATTAGGGCATTTCCAACTCAACTCCATTTTTTTCTCCAAAATGGAATAAAAGTGAATATGGAAGAATAAATACTCCAACCCAACTCCATATCTTACTCCATTTTGAAGTTTACTCCACAAATGGAGTAATCTATTTTTTGTTTGTTCATGACTCCATTATGGAGTGAAGAATAAAGTAGGGTTGAAGCACTTTTACTCTATATCTACTTTTACTCTATTTTGGAGGAAAAAATGAAGTTTTACATTGGAGATGCTCTTACAATAGTTTTGGAGTTAAAGAGTTTTATACGTAACTATTTTCTGGTATGAGTTTTATGTGTAAGTTTAATACCATTTCTCCTGAAAGTAAATCAAAGTTTAATACCATTTCTCGTGAAAGTAAATCAAACGCTTATTATTCAAATTTAAATTGTTGAAAGATAGCGCAAAAATCTGTCTTATACTCGTATTGACATGAATAATTTTTCTTTTAATAGTTTACATATAAAAACTCATGTCTTTTATTAAAGACCTAAAAAATCGATTCTTATGGGCAGTGCAATTGTTCAAAAAAAGAAAGGGCAATGACATTACGGATTCATTTAAAAGAGGACCCACACCAAACACCGTCATTCAGAGGCATTTAGATGTGGAAAGGCGAATATACTGCTTTCAGTTATGGTGTGAAATATTAATAAATGTTAACAATCTGTTCTATGAAAAAAAAAAACAGTATTGGTTATTGTTTTTTTTTTGCTAAAATAGTATTGGTTATTAACAAATAAAAATAGGATAAAAATCAGTTTTTCGTATCGTAATCTAATAATAATATTTATCGACAAATAGTAAATGTATAATATAGTTAACAATCCAATCAGCGGATAATTTGCTGAAAAATAACATATCCAAAAAACTTATTGATATAAATGTTAGAGAAGATAATTACTAGTAGATTTATATATGAAATTAGTTTTCTATGTATTTTCAAATGTAATGCTAAAACAATATGTAATTAACTATATATTATCAAATGTAATGCTAAAGCAATATGTAAGTAACTATATATTATCAAATGTAATGCTAAAACAATGTGCTATAAGGAAATTGTTTCGGTGGTAAGCCAATAGCGGTAGCATTGAAACCTGTATATCATAAGGGAGAAAAAGTTTTCTTGCCCTAGCATTCAACTAATTGGAATCTATAATCCTTACCTTATATTATAAGTGTCATTTTGATATTTTTACAATGATTAACCTTGTATTCTAATATACCATTATTTAATGTTAATTAATTAACTAAAAATTTATTGATTATCCAAAATGGTAAAATGTAAAATTTAATGTACAAGATTATATTGGAATTGTAAAATAACATTTTAAAAAATAAACCTAAAATAACACTTAATATAAAACAAAGAGAATATTATTTATAAAAAGATAATCCAGTATTTAAAACATTTAAAAAGAAAGATTAATTAAGATGCGAGAAAATTTCAGTTCTACCACAAGATTGAAACCATTTTTTAAATTTACCGTTAATGAATGAATACTTTCAAAAATACCCTTAATTTATGATGAAAATAGACTAAGCTAATTTTTCTAAATATTTATAAAACATTTAGAAACTCAACTTCACCGATTTAACGCTAAACACTAACCAATAATCACTAAAGTGTAAATCCAAATGTTAATATATTTTTAATGGAATGTATCTTTTAAAATAATATTTAACCTGTGGTATTTAAGCAATTTCTCTAAAAATATTCATTTTATTTTTTTTTCATAAAAATAATGACTAAAGAAACAAATGACTAGAAGAAGTTTTATTATATACATTTATGCCCATACAATTAACTAATATAAGCTTACGGTTTATAGTTAAGAGATGATATTTTGGGAGTTTGGTTTAATTGTTTTTAAATAATTAAATAAATATTAAAAAGTTTAAAATCTTTTTTTTTAAAATAGTTTTAATTTTTTTTTCAAATTTCATAAGAAATTTAAAAATAGAAAAATACTAAAAAAATGCAAATTTTTAATAAAAAAATCGAATTAAATTTAAAACATATAATTCAAAATATCATTTTATTTATTTATATTTATATATTTTTAAATTTATTTAATTATTTTAGTTATTTTTTTCTTGAACTCTTAAAACTTTAAAAACTATTTGAAAGAATTGCTTTTTTAAAAAAATCTATATTTTTAGTTTGTATATTTATTTGATGAAAATGGTTTAGAGAAGAAAATTAATTAAAGAAGTTTATCAATTAAAGAAATTTATTTTATAATGAATGTTAGAAGAAAAAAAAAGAACTTTTATCAATTGAGGTTCAGAAAGATAAAGCGTGTAGCATGGGTCCCATAAGGTTCGTATCCGACGGTTGAGATCAAACCACGACATTAAAGATTAAAATCACGCGTAAACGAGCTGATGAACGAGTAGGGGTAAGATCGTCAATGGACCGGCAGAATTTATTAACCCGTACACGAGGGGGCAAAAGACTCATTACTCAACACTGTTTATTTAATTTTATTTATATAAATCGCCTTGAAACATTGTGAGAGAAAAAAGGAAAAAAAAAACTAAAAAGGAAGATCCGAAAATTTTCCCACGAAAATCTCAGATTCTGTGAAAAGAAAAGGAAAATTAAGAAGATCGTTCTTTTTTTTTCAGTTTTAACATTTGTTTCTTCTTCGTTTGATCATTCATCGGAAAAAAGGAACAAATCTATTTCCTTATTTTAATAAATCACAGGTTTTTCCTTTCTTTATTGATCATTGTGATCATCGTTCTCTACTTAACATACACTCTGTCTCTGGTTTTTTTTTTTTAATCTCTCGAAAGATAAGAGACGAACAAGAGTTTTTGATCTTTGTGTGTTGTGTTATAACGAGCCATGTCAGAAACTCAGAACTCTACTGGGTCGGTTCCATCTTCCGACAAAATTGAAGGTAGTTACTGTCTCTTTTTTTTTTCATCAGTGATCCAATAAAAACGGTTTCTTTTCCGTAATGTATTTTGAATATCACATAAATTATGTTTTTTTTTTCTTTTAATCGCTTCAAAGTCTCTGTCTTTTTGGATTCGGTATGTCGGAGATCATGTTCTCATATGTCGTGTGAGATTGTATAATGTATTCACAATCGTTACGTTTGGATTCAGCTAGTGGGTTCTTTATCGATTGAATAAGGTTTTATATATATGAATGCTCATGTCTCATGTGACACTGTGTTATGATGCTTAGATACCTTTACGAGGATGAAAGTTACTGAAGAGAACATGGAGCAATCAAGTCCGTATCCTGATCGTCCCGGTGAGCGAGATTGCCAGTTCTTTTTGAGAACTGGGCAGTGTGGCTATGGAAACAGCTGTCGTTACAATCATCCTCTTACTCATCTTCCACAGGTGTGTGATGTACTTTTTTGGCTGACTCTTCCCTGCTTACAGTTTCTTTTACTCTAGCTTACAGTTTGTAATACTTTTTTGTTGCAGGGTGTCTTTTATCACAGAGATGAACTACCTGAGAGGATTGGACAGCCTGATTGTGAGGTGCATTGCTTACTTGTTACTTATCATCTCGTTGTGTTCTTGTGTTGATCTGAAAAGTTTTGAGTAGAGAATGCATCAAGTTTCCTGCATGTAGTGTTATTAACTATAGTTCCTTTAACTTGTTCTTAACTCTTTACTGATTTTGAAAGTGTTAATAGTATAGATAGTGAATGCTCGAGATTGAATAAATTTCTCTTACAATGCAGTATTATCTGAAGACAGGAGCCTGTAAGTATGGCTCAACGTGTAAATATCACCACCCAAAAGACAGGAATGGTGCTGAACCCGTGCTGTTTAATGTTCTCGGTTATCCTATGCGACAGGTTAGGTTACTTCATCTTGTTATTATTACACTTCTATCACCAGTTGCATTGTTTTATATGTTGTTCTTGTCTCTCCAGGGTGAGAAGTCATGCCCATATTACATGCAGACAGGAACGTGTAGGTTCGGAGTTGCCTGCAAATTCCATCACCCTCATCCTCAGCCTCTTAATGGCCACTCTACTACATATGGAATGTTTAGTTTTCCTTATCCCGGTGGCTTGACGATGGTGTCTTTGCCTCCTGAAACATATGGAGTTATGCCACCTCCTCAAGTTCCTCACCCTCAGGCCTATATGCCCTTCATGGTTGCACCTCCTCAAGGCTGGTCGCCTTACATGGTAAGTCTTAACTATCTTTGCCCATGGCTCAAGTAGAGGCTTAAGAATAAATAGACATAGATTCTACTTTTAATAAATAGTGTCTTAATCTGATAGATCTTGTTTCTTTTTCTGTGGTGCAGGCTGGATTTAACCCTATTTATAATGTGAAAACTCAACCTGACTCTAGCTCTGAAAGAGCGGAGTGTAGGTTTTTTATGAACACTGGAACGTGTAAATACGGAGATGATTGCAAATACAGTCATCCGAAAGAAAGGACGTTACAGTCACCACCAAATCTCTCACACCCTATTGTTCTTCCATCTAGACCAGTAAGTCTTTGTTTCACTGCCAAAATGATCTCTCCCTTTCTCGTTCTCATAATAATTACTCTGCTTCTGCTGTGTTCAGGGACAACCTTCATGTGGTAACTTCAAGGCCTACGGGTTCTGCAAGTATGGACAAAACTGCAAATATGATCATCCAATGCCACTTAACCCTTACAACAATACAGGCTTGACCATGCCTACTGCTTATGCTTCACCTGTCCCAACTCATCCGAGGATCTCACCCCCGCCAAGCCTCTCTGATTCAACTGCCATCTCCAATGGTAATAAAACTGCTGCAGAGAGTCACAGCTCAGAGATTGAGAAACAAGATGATATCTCGGATAAGTCTGAAGCGCAGGAGTCATCACAACTAAGCAGCTCTGACACAACTGCCATCTCCAATGGTAATAAACCTGCTTTAGAGATTGAGAAACAAGGTGATATATCGGACAAGTCTGAAATGCAGGACTCATTACAGCTTAGCCGCTCTGATTCAACCGCCTTGTCCAACGGTCATAAACCTGCTGCAGAGAATCACAGCTCAGATATTGAGAAACAAGAGGACAAGTCTGAACTGCAAGACTCATCACAACTAAGCCAATCTGATCCAACAGCCTTGTCTAATGGTAAGTCTGATGCAGAGAGTCCAAGTTCAGAGACAAAGAAACAGGAAGATAATGCTTCACAACCGGACAACTGAGGAAAGCAGGACCGTTCATTAATGCTTCATGATCATGATATCAGAATCAGTCTCATCATCACAATCTTGGTTTCTAACAAAATCTCAAATGATCTCTCTCTGCCCTTTTTGTTAATTTTTTTTGGAAGGAGGGCTTGGAAATGTTACATCTTTTTGTTCTCTCTTTTTTTATTTTGGTTTTGGAGACTGCCATTGCTGAAACAAAATAGGAAATGAACAGTGTTCTTAATTGGTTAATAAAACTTGTCATTTACCAATTTTGAAATGCTCAACCAACATATTCGAATTCTTTTTTTGGATGAGCAACCCCCAAAAAGGTTAACTTTTTATTTATGTCAGAACATTTGCATTTGGATCTATCAAGAAATCTTTCAAAATATAAGTACAGTTTATATCTATTCTATTAACAACAACCGTGTGAATAAACAAAATCAGTCAAAATTATTTAGAATTTTCAAAAATTAAATTTTATTTAAAATAAGAAAATAAGTCATATTAATAAATTTAAGATAAAATTCATAAAGATTAAAATACATAGTTTATTAAAAATCATAATTTTTATTATATAAAATATTTCTTTTCAACAAAAAAAATATTAATCCCGTACGTTTTAAACAAGTTGAAATTTAATTTGGAAATCATTTATGTTCAAATTCTTATTTGAAAGATTAAAGTTTTAAAGAAATTAGTTAATTAGTTAATAATATAAATTGTGAGAAAAGTCACTTAAACTGAGAAACTTTTGATAATGAAAAGTTTGATTTGAGATTTAACCAATTGAAAAGACTTCTTATAGAA
>CAJHQQ010001818.1:0-81381 GCA_905132885.1 Moricandia moricandioides
GCGCGAGATGGTTTGTCGGTTTTTCACCTCGCAGCAGCAAGACGCTTAGATGGTCAAGTCTGGGAAATCGACAAAAGGTTCAGATGGTCAAGTGTGAAAAAGGATTCTAAAGCAGTTTGGGTTTAGAGCGGAGAGTCACCGGTAAAAGTTACAGGTTTGCTTCTTTCTGGTGGTAAAGCTAGAAGATTTTCAGGAATGATTCATTAATTAGGCTTATGACGAACGTCTCAAGTTCATCTTATGTTGAGGTAAATCGATATAGAGATGTTATTTCTTTTACAGTTTTGCAAGCACAAGTGATCAAACGCTCAAGGTGGAGATTTGTTGATTATGTGCATTTGGTTTGGATGGATGTTATTCCTTGAATGCATTTGTGTGGATGTCTTTATGTGGATGCATCTGTGTGGATGCCTTATGCATATATTTGCATTTTGGGCTAAAGAAGAAATCTGTTATTGAGCCTTATTATGGACGAAGCTCATTAGTGTAAGGGTTTTAGAGAGTCAATAAATATACTCTCTAAACCTAATTTGTTGCCCCCTAACACTCATTTCACAAGAATCTGAGATTATAGAGAAAGAGAGAGGCAAGGAGCAAGAGATGAGAGACAGTAAAGGAGTATCCACAAAAGGTTGAGGAGAAGCAAAGAGAGATTAGGTCAAGAGTCTAAGGCTATATCTTCCTCTTTTGAGAGTGGGTTTCATCTCCTACACACATAAATCCAGTAAGCTTAAGTCTTTAGCTTGTTGTTGTGTTGTCTCTAGGTTGATAGAGAAACACAGAGGTTGTTGTGTAAGAAATCTCTTTTATACACTTGATACTAGTGAATCATTGAGAGTGTCGTCCTCTCCCTAGATGTACCGTAAGGGAACTAGGTTAATATTCTTTGTGTCTTAACAAACCAAAACAACAACAAGAAATGTGATAATGTTAATTAGTCAAGTGAGATAAATCGGTTAATTGGTTAAAGAATTCTCAACATCTGGTAAAACTATTACACCACGATTTTGAATGCGCGACGTAGATGAAAATTTGTAGATTAAATCGATAATGCAAAACAATCAGACTATGCAAAAGAAATACAGACTTAACTGGTTAAATTAATTTACTATATCATTTATTTTACAGAGTGTTAAAAGTAAATGATAAAAAATCTTCATCTGAATATTTTAATAAAACTGTGTAATTTCATTATAAATATTACCACTTTTTTAACATGCATATCATATCTCAAAACTTTATAAAAATATATTTCAAGATTAAAGTACATGAATGTGCTATATATATATATATATATATATATATATATATATATATATATATATATATATATATTATATATATATATATATGTGTGTTTTGGAGGATCACTAAGTTACACATTAATGAGTTATCCAAATATTATCAAGTTAACTATCAAGTTATATATAATATTCTTCATTCTTTCCATATCAATAATACACATATTATCAACTATAGCATAAGTGTTTTTGTTTATCCAAATCTTATCCCTTATATATAAGTTCTAGAGCATTACAACATGTTTTAGTAGCCATGTTTCATTACTACGATGATTCTTATAATATTTAGGAAAATAGGTTGGTTCATCTAAACATATATTATATTTTTTATTAAACTAACTAGTAGTGAATAAAATAATATTCTTCATTCTTTCCTTAAATAAAAGCTACGGAATTAACTAATATAATTAAAAATATATAACAATTAGTGATTTTGAATAATAAAGATTTGATAACATTTTTCGTATCCTCCATAATTTTTGTTTAATTTTATTTCTTATAAAAAAATAAACAATCACATTAAGATTTTTTTAAATATAATAAAAATTTTAGATTTTTTATTATATGCTATATTTTGATTTTTTTTTAAAAATGATTATAAATTATTGAAACTATTAAAAGTGCCATTGAAATTTTTGTGATCAAAGGTTTAACCTTTTCTTCTCATTTTTTGTATATCCAGAATTAATATATATATATATATATATATATATATATATATATATATATATATATATATGTATGCATATATTTATTTCAATATTGTCTAAATTAAAATATATATCATATATAAAATACATAAAAATGTTAATTAAAATATTATATTGAGTAGGAAGCCTCAATTAATAAATATTCATATTAAAATATAATATATATCTATTTAAATATAATTTTATTTAATTATATATCATATAAAATAAATAAATGATTATTTTGATTTTCTTACCAACAAAAATTATTGTAAATAAAAAGAGAGATTTTTTTATTTATGTACTTACTCCATTTTAATTATATACGTAATATTTACTCGCTTCTCAATTATTAAATATATTTATTATTGCATAATACGTAAATGATCACAAAAAAGATAATAATATGTACAAATAATCTGTATACATAATTAATGTTCATTCCACGCAAGCGCCAATCTCAAATGTTATTTAATCATTTCATTTCAAAAATAAAATTCTTCATATCAAAGTGTGGTGAATTATAACATCCAGATGATATCACTGAATCTCAATGTAAATTAAATAGGTTTAAAGAACAACTATCAACAAACATGACCCTACTCATATACCTTATATTGACGGTCTATAACTATACGTTTGGGGACTTATGACATGACGGTTGAATGATCAAAATTAGTATTCAAAGATTATTAATATATAAATTTCACTCCGTGTATGCGCGGGGATAATCACCTAGTATAAGATTATTAGTGTTGTTATTAATTTATGGATAAAATTAAAGTTTTGTGTAATATTTTGCGAGGAGATTGATATACGGGGAGGCGTCTGTTGGTGGGAGGAGTTTTGGAAACCTGGAAGGAGGATGGTGAACCAACGGCGTTGGAAAAGAGAAATTTTTGCGGGTCGTCGAGAAGGAAAAAGAACCCATATTAGAGGAAGAAGTAGAACAAGTTGAAGCTAACATCACTAAACTTTCAAAATTTTAAATTTTTAGTTTGGTTTCTCTTTCTAGGTTCTTCTAGAATTCTTGTTATCCATTTGGTTAATAGAGAACAGATAGAGAAGTGGAGAATAGTTGCATTTGACAGTAGGAGGTCGTGTTTATTTACAAAAGCAACAAATCACTTTTGATTAAGTGCTAGTGTTTACACTTAGTTAAAGGGTATATAAGACAAATCACTATTAAATTGTGTCTCTCAAGCACAGTGTATCTTTCTTTGTAATTGAAAAGACAAATTGTGCATGTGAGTGTAATTTCTCCATTTAAAATGTCTTTATCAAATGTCTTTATCAAACGTCGAATCTATGCTTTGGATTTCGAATTCAGTGTTTCCAGGTAGAATTAAATATTATATATTTACGGTTCATGATTAGGATTTAGTTTAGGATTCAGGGTTTCGTATTTTGGGATATATGGTTTTGGTGGAGGATATAGAGTTTTGTTTACGGTTTAGTGTCTACGAATGTGGATTTAGGATCTACTTTATTAAAATAGAGTCATTATTTTTATTTACCATTGACAGTCATTTGGACCATTAATTAATAACATAACAAATGAACCTAAATCTACTCTTATATCCTAATGATATTTTCTTAATAAAAAGCAATATAAATCTATACAGTGATGTTCCTAATAAAAGCCAAACATTAATTCAATATTATTATTCTTATTAAACCGATGCCAGCAAAACTAACAATCAGTTGGGCATTATTAGTATCTCTAACTGATCTAACCAAAACATATAACGTTAATCACAAAATCCTTTTCTGTATGTTAATTATCCCACGTATTGCCCCATTCTTATTACATGGGCAAATAAACTAATTTAATTAAAATAACAATATAGCAAAGCTTTCTTATATTTAGACGTTTATTTTTACTCTTTAGACATTAAAATACGTCATCCAACCATTTTACTGATACCAACCAATTTGTGCATTTCAATATGTAATGAATATTTTTTTATAAAATATTGAATTAATTTAGTAGCAAAAAGAATCATAAGTCATAAAATATTCCAAACTCGAAAATAGTTGCGTAATTTTCTAAAGTTCTCTTGACAAATATAAAAATTTTAAAATAAATATTACAAACACAAAATGATAATATTCTAAATCTTATAAAGATAAAATAATTGATGCTAAATTATAATTTTTATATGTAATATAAAAATAAATTGTGTCTTAGAAACAAAAGTAATATAATATTTTGAAATTTTAATTTAATAATAAAAATCAGAAAACTTTAACATCCAAAATTATTCTGTCTCAAAAGAATCACAAAATAATATCATATGCTAAAAATTAATAAAATAATATGAATTTGTTATTTAAAAAGACCAATATATTTACTTACAAAATCCAACAAAATACTAATAAGATAGATGTTAAATTATGTTCTTAAACATAAAATGAAAATATAAATTATCTTAAGCAAATATGTTTTTATATTATAATTAATCAATATTTAAAAAATAATGTCGAATAAAAAGACTAAAAATAGAATTATAAAATTTCACGATATGTAACATTAAAATTTAAATCATATATTTAAATTATTTATGATAATATCAAAGTTGTACATTTATAAAATGAAAAATTACCCGCACGTCAATGCGGGTAAAACTCTAGTTCTGATTAATTTCACAGTTTAGGCATTTTATTGATAAAAATTATGGATTTGATTGGTTATCCTTTGTTCATTTTTTTGCACTTGTCATGCACTGTATGTTTGGTCAAGAAAAAAAAAAACAAACGTTGGAACCTTTAGTCGCCGGGTGCAAAGGCTATTTTTTCTTGCAAGAGAAATATTTTAAGATGGATCTCAAAAAGTTTTTGGCATTATATTAGTTTAAAAAAAATGATCCAAATAGATTTTATTAATGGGTGTAAATATACATTTATACTCATTAGATTAACTAATGTACACTTAATATTTAGAATTATGGAGTGAGTTTTGGAGGTGAGATTTAAATAAAAAAAAATTAAAATTTTTAAAATAAAAAATTCTATTTTGATCATTTTTTTCTTGAAATATATTTTTGTGATAAAAACTTCAAAACGTTTATTTGAGAAATTTGCTCAATGTAAAATAGGTTTATAAGGAAATGTAATCATAATGAATATATTAATTATATATGGAATTTGTTTTATTTAATAATATGTATAACTATATATGGAATGTTGATTTACATACAGAAGAAATAGTTGGAGTCCTTATCAGAGATTATGTAACCATATTTGGCTTTGACTGGTTTTATGTCAACTTCTACTAATAATCATTTATTTGCCAAAAGATAAAAAAAAAAATTGTACAGATAATCATATCTGGAAGAGTTAAATATATATATATATATATATATGCTAACATAAAAGTTTAGGACTTTGACATAAAAGAAGAGAGGAGATGAAGAGAGGACGGGAAGAAAAGAACCATGAAACCTCACTTTCACCCTCACGACTTTGTCGCCGTAGAATAGCATCCACCAGAAAGTTCAACATCCCTCTCGATCTAATGGTGGAAATACTAAAAAAACTACCGGCGAAATCTCTAGTGAGGTTCAAATGTGTCTCAAAGAGTTGGTCATCAACTATCAGCAGCCGTAAAGACTTCATAGACTCGATCCTGTCTCGGTCCTTGACTCAGCCTCCGCGTGATGCCCATCTTATCGTGGATCCCGACAAGGAGAATGAATGTTTGTTCGTCATCTCATCTACTTGTCCTCAAAAGACTCACAAAGAATCTATATCATTCCTTGGAGCAACTCATGAGTATGTCCGCGGTTTGTTCCTTTGTTGGTCAAATGGAGATCAAGAGGGAGCTATATATAACCCTACTACGAGGCAATCCTTCAACTTACCAAAGATGAAACATTCACTGGCTGGTATTTGCTTCTTCGGATATGAACCTCTCGAGAATCAATACAAAGTATTGTTCATACCAAACCCAGTCCACAGGGGAAAGCAGGTTTGTCAAGTTTTCACATTAGGAGATCCCAAGGCGAAGCAGTGGAGGAATATTCAAAACATTGAACCTCTCTATCCATCACTACGTTTTTGCAGTAAAATTTACGTGAACGGAGCTATCTATTTCCTAGTAAGCATTGAAGTAAACAGTACAACTGATGAATATAAAATTGTGAGGTTTGATCTTCGATACGAAAAGTTTTATTACGTAGAGGCTCCAAAAACAGTGACACTGATGGGTCTGGGTTGGTATCTGATAAACTACCAAGGCAAGTTAGGACTGATATGTTGCGAGCAGCGCATGGAAATTTGGGTTATGGAAGATGCTGAGAAGAGATGGTCTAAGATTTTCTTTTATGAGATGGAGGGCTTTGACGACTGGCTCATCTCTGATGTTACTCGTGCTGGTGAGATTGTTTTTTTCAATGAACCTCCTGACACATTACGTGTATGTTATTATGATCCGAAGCGCAACAGTGTCAGATATGTTGACCTCAAAGACAGCTATCCTAAGGAAAGAGGGCATGACAAGGTTCTTCAAATCAAGACTTTTCCAGATTACGCCGAGAACACAATGTGTTTGTATTAGTAAGGATCTTTTAATAAATCTTGTGCTACTTTATTAAAAGGTATAAAATATAATGATCGAAACATAGGTTACATGTAGAAAGATTTACATCATGGGTCACTAATTATCTCTTTATAATAATATTATAGAGCAGTTTGTGCTCCTCACAAAATTTCTCTTCCTCCAACACAACTTTCGCCTCTCCTAACAAATTAAACAATTGAAATCTAACTAAAATGTAACTACATTACAAAAGTTTATTAATATGTAATATCATAAATGTTTTTCTGTTTCTCTTCTTATCTTTTTTTTTTTGTGGTTATTGTTCACAATCACGAATATTTTGTGAGTCCTAAGCTTGAACAGTTCGTGTTGAGATCCATCCATTTTTTACTTCTTCATTACGCTGTGGTGGGTGTCCACGATGGTTCTCCTGCTCAAGCTCATCTCCATCGTGGAAGCACAAGTTCAAGCTCCTCCTCGTCGTCTCGATTCAACACCGCCGTATTCCTCCACGATTTAAGATCACCACCCACCTTGAGGCTTTCTTCGAACCATGACCCACTCTGCAATGACGCCTCTACTCTTTAATTTGCAACACGCTTGTCATCATCGTCATGGTCGCCGGAATTGTCGTGCTCAGAATCACCACTGTTCAGCGATTTGGCCTCAAATATTTCAATTGTGCAATTATGCACTTTAGCCCTTGTTTTATCCAAAAAAAACACACAAATGCAATATATATTACTAAATACAACCTAAAATGAAATAAATGAGCTAAATTAAGATGATAAAAACCATTAAATCATGAGATATTAAGATGGAACAAATAGGTTTCTCTAAAAATGAAATAAATTAAATGGTAAAGACCACTAAAATGCAATATATGAACCTAAATGAAATCTATAATGATCTGTATTAACTAAAACAAGATGTGCAAAATCATTCTAATTATCAGATATCATTAGTTGCACAAGGTTGAATTGTACCGGAGTACATGTGATTTGTGTATGAAACATTGTACATGTGGACAGTGAAAAATATGTGTACACATTGACGAACTGAAGTTTGTGTACACATGTATACATATATACACTTGTACACAGTTACTCAACCATACAAATTAAACCAAAATCATACTTCAACGTCATATTCAACTTGTACATCGCTTTAATAATATATTCATGTACACATGTGAACATATACAAATGTAATCTTTGTACACATGTACGTAGATGCGTATGTACACATTTTAACATGTATGACCAATAGTAAATTTTTAATATCATAACTATTAAATAATTTTAAGAGTAAAATAATTTATTAAAATTTTAAATGGTATAATTTTAAAAGTTTAGATCGAAATTGAAGAGAAATATGTACATTTAAAAAATTTGGCGCCAAATTAAGAAGAATAAAAGAGTACAAGGACTTAAGTTGCAAAACATGAAATCTGGAAAAAAAAGCACAAATCTACTAAACTCGAACGGTGGTTCGCCGGTGGTTGTAGACGCGACGGAAAGATGGCGGCAACAAGGATCAAACGAAGGAAAACGGAAATTGAAGCTATTTATGAATGACCCTTACTCATGTATGACCCTTAGTCATGCACAAGATTATATTTATGAAAATTCGGCATATTTATGAATGACCATTATTCATGCACAAGATTATATTTAAACCAGCAAAACCTTTAATATTTCTTGATAAAATACAAAATTTTGTGTTGTTGGTGTTTTTATTCTCAATATGATTTACCATTGAAATACAAGAAAACTATCTTTGTAACATTCACTTTTGTTTTATACGGTATCATACTCATCAACACAAGTCGGGGTGTGTATAGTCCTTCTAACAGAAATGTATATGAAATGTATGATACATATACACCATAGTTTGTCATTTTTCTGATTGTATTCTCTTCCCCCTAGCTACGCTATTTCTGGTTTGCAATGATACACGTACTGTTTGATCTGCTTCTGAACATCAAGAAGCACAACCCTATACAGTATCAAGAGCACATTAATCAAAATCCAAGTCAAAAGAATCATTGCCTGCAAGAGAAGTAAATAAAATCTTTGTGTTAATGAGAAAACACAATGAGAAGCTAAAAACAAATGAGAAGTAAAAGTTACTTGTTATGAAATGCTTAGAAGATGCTATCTCTTCCAATTGAATGGATTCCTTTTACTTGAAGGAACAACTTATTCAAAAGGCATATTGTAATCATCATTTCTTCACTAAACATAAAGATTAATTATAGTACATGGAAACAAAAGAAGTGATTCGGGCAGTTTCGCTTATATCAAGTTTTCTGACTACGAATCCGTAGTCCCGCACCTCTTGGGTGTATTAGAAGGTAGTAACGGCTTATGAATGTAGTAATATGTGAATGGAAAGAAAAGAAAACTCATCTAGACATCTGGGTGAAACAAAATATAACAATTAAATAGAAAAAAAAACACACAAATTATGAAAGAGAGTTGATGCAGTTGATAAAAAGAGAGAGAGAGAGAGAGAGTTCATGCATAATAAGACCATAAAATATACATATACTCTAAAATCAAATGGCCCAGCAGCATCTATAACCTACTCGCACCACTCAACTTTACCCCAAATCTCTCCTCTTTGACTTCTTTCCACCAAAATCTTTGCGCACCAAATCTTACTTGGTTCTTCTTATGTTTTCCAAAAATACAAAGCTAATTTCTGACCGAAACACGCGGTTTTTTGCCAACATGGACGTCTCATCTCAGCCAACAACTCTTCCAAACCTTCACCCCCCCCCCCCCCCCATCACATTTCCTTTGGATCATACGCTCTTAAAAAGCTCTCATGATTATCGTAGTAGTACAATACGTCATCAACGACACACTGATTACCATCATCCCAATCCTTAGAACCCAGCATCGCATCTGTTACCCATTTACTTTCCTTTGGCATGTAGATAAAGCTATTCAGATTACACCTAATGTAAATCTTATCAGCCATCATCACCACCGTACAAGCAATCTCCCATGCCTCTGGTGAAATGTCTGTCTTTATAAATCCATGGCTCCCACATATGTGTTTTTGTATCGAAAACCACCATCATTGTTGACTTCATGCTGCACTGTCCAAAAAGGTAAATTTTACCTTCTAGAAATTCAGAAACTGTAAGTTTCATGGGTATAGGGATTAACGGGAGGCGTTGCACCGTGTGAGATCTACAATCAATGCTAAACGCAATCGATGAGACGTCGTCATTGTAGTCACCAAACATATATATCCTCGAACCCAACCCCACAAAGCTTTCACAAATGGGCATATCCGAAAGGGAAGATATATGGACCAAGGCTTTCTGGTGAAGACTATACAAACAATCACTAGGGATCCAGCTGTTGACTACAATGTATAAACATTTTTCGGTGCACCTCAACAAAGATCTTCTCGAGTATATCTCAGGGGACACAACGAGTGATCAGATGTGCTTAGAAACTAGGGAGAGAGTTGGATAGTCGCATCTTGGTACACGCGCTTAGATGTGAAGGAGGACATTGTCGGGAAGTGATGGCCGCTCATTCGTCATTCTGTGCCTTGACACACACACACACCCAATTTAGAGATATATAAAACACACACACACCCAATTTAGAGATATATAAACACACACAAAACCCAATTTTTAAGGCTCAATGTAAATTTTATATAAATATATGATAAAGCTTATGTGGATTGAAATGTATTAGGCTGTAACTGGTCAATGTATAATGGAATTAGTTGGATAAAAAGAAATGAAATAAAATGAATGGAATATGAACAAAAATGAAATAAATCTATTCTATTCATTCATGATCAAAATTATAGTGGAATAGTTTTTTTTGTATAATTCTTTTTTGGAGTTGATGGAATAAGCATTCCATTTCATTTAGTCCACACTAGCACCATTTGTGATGCATCTCTCTATATATATGATTTGATTATGTTTTAAATAATTTTTTATTTGATCAGTCACAAAAGAGTGTTACGTTCTCTACAGATGTAATTGTTTAGTCCTAAAAGGATATTAAGAATAAAAGGAACGTTTAATTTTGGAATAGAAAAAAAAAAGGAATACTGGATGAAATAGAATAAAAACTGAAATTATTAATGGAATAATGAATTCCAAACATTCCACCATATTATTTCAAACAAATTTGTTAAAAAATAGAATGTAAATCAGATCTTGTAAATCATATTACTCCTTCTGTTTCAATATTTTTAGTCATCCCTTATGTTTCAATGTACTTGGTATTTTAAGTTTTTTTATTCTTTCATAATAAGTGATGTTCTCTTTATTCTAGACAAATATTTAATGTTTTGAGATTTGTGACCAACTATAAAATAAAAATTTAATGAATAAATTTAGTATTATTATTTTTTATTGTTATTTTATTGTTTATTGCTATTTAAATGTGTTAGTATTATTAATTTAGTGATCAAATTTATAAAAAAAAAAACAAATTGATGTTTCCTTTCAAACATTGCATTTAGAAACTCAACCACACCTCTTTAACACTAAACCCTAAACAATAATCACTAAAGTGTAAACTCAAATGTTAATATAATGTTAATAGAGTATATTTTTAAAAATAGTACTTAAATTATGGTATTCTTAGCAATTTATCATATATAAATTGAGTGTATCTCTTGGGAAGATGACAAAAATATGTCATTTCTCTCATGTCTTAATATAGACAACATAGAATTAATTAGGCTTTAAGAGTTACTATATCAAAATAATGTCTATTCAAAATAATACATTTATAATTAAAATCTAATATATTTTCTTAATATTTATAAAAACTCTAAAACATATATTTCTGAAATTGAATGAATATACGAAGAACTATTTTAAAATAGACAAAAAAATTGTAAATGTAAATAAAATGTCATGTTCTCAATTTAAATATCATGTGTTTTCAGCTAAACATTTATACAGCTAAAAGATAAGACTATCTCGAAAATGTGCGATAAACTAAGGTTTCAATTGGAATTTCAAAAGACAAGAAAAAAAGGAGAGAAAAGTGAAAAATGTAAATTTTCTTATCTAAACTATGATAACTAATACCTTTGAGAATAACCAAGAGTAAATAATTTTTAACAATTGTTATTTACAAAATTAAAAAAAAACAATTATACAAAATTTTATTTATAAAAACTAATAAAAAAATTGTGGAAGGAAATTTTAAAAGAATAAATATTTCAAAACTACAAATAAAATGGAAAGAATCAAATATTAGAAATTACAATGAAGACCGTAAAAGAAAAGAATCAAGGGAAAATTTCAGTTCTACCACAAGTACATTAAGTTTATGATGAAATAGACTAAACTGGTTTTTTCTAAATATTTGTAAAACATTTAAAAACTCAATCCCCTCCCCTCTTTAACACTAAACCCTAAATAATTATCACTAAGGTATAAAACTAAATGGTAATATATTTTTATTGAAGGTATTTTTGAAAAGTGGTACTTAACTTATGGTATTCTTAGCAATTTCTCTATAATCAACATAATTTTTTCATCTAATATTATTAGAGATCAGGCCAATATACAAGAATACAAAAAAAAAATAGTAATCAATTTTATGTATTTTACCTAATATATTTTATAATCATTTGGAGTGATGAATCTCTTTTCTCCGTTTACTTCTTTTTATTTGTTTCAATGTTTTTATGTTAGATTTTGCCAATGTGAACAACACTTAAGATAGAGACAAAAACTAAGACAAAAAATTGTATTGGTTAAATTTTAAAGTTTGGGATGGTTAATTGGGTTGCAGTGTTTCAGTTAAATTGTAACGAACATTGTATACTGTCAAAATTGAATTATCAATCTTCCATTTTTCCAAATATGTTAATTTATTCAAACAGATTTGCTAAAAATAAAATGTAAATCAGATCATGTACATCATATTACTCACTCTCTTTCAATTGTTTTTAGTCATCCCTTCTCTTTCAACGTACTTGGTATTTTAAGATTTTTTATTGTTTCATAAGTGATGTTCTCTTTATTCTAGAAAAATATTTAATGTTTTGAGTTTTGTGACCAACTATAAAATAAAAATTTAATGACCAAATTTAGTATTATACTATGTTTTGTTATTTTATTGTGTTAGTATTATAATTTTAGCGATCAAATTTATAAAAAAAAAAATGGTTCCTTTTAAACATTTTATTAAAACAAAAAAATAGTCTTATTTCAAATTATGTATTATATAATATTAATTTTATCTTCAATTCCACATATTAATTATAAATTATAAGTTTCGCTTTATTTATTTGATATATTTATGTTATTTACAATATTATATAGTTTTCCCCAACAAATTGCGGGGGTAAAATCCTAGTCATTATTATTGAAAAGAATGCCTTTACTGATTTAGTACCAAAAATGTTTCCTTTTAGTATATATGTAAAAGTAAAATAAATAGTAACTGTGAAATTATCTTCATAATATTTTAATAAAAAAATAACTAAACTGAGTCTAAAACTTTAGAAAAACAAATTGGAAAAGGAAAATAGTTTTTAGTCACAAATATTTATCTATTAAACAAAATAGAGAGGGAAACCCTTAGATATATAAACCCTAATTAATTTCTATACGGAAACAATGAAGAGGATTATTGATCTTTCAGTGTATTTGGTATAGGAGATACTCTCTAAGGTCTAGATAAAATCTCTCAAAGAATTAAAATCCACTTTCAATGGATGGGATACTTTATCCAAAGAGGAGAGCTTCAAAAGAAACACTTAGTCAAAGAATTTCCCATGTTCTTGAATTTTGAAGATTATTGTTTTAGAAAAAGATTCAGTCTCCACAGAATAAATAACGTCAAAGACTTGACATGTATAAAATATATAGCTATATTAAACTAGATGGGCTTCCAACCTAAATAAATAAAGCATGAAATATATGATTTTATTTCGCGTTCATAGAGGGTTCTTGATATCATCAATCCTAGCAATCCTAAATGGAGATGGAAGATATGTGTTTTACTGAAGGGAAATAGTTACTTTATTGTTGATGGGAAATTATTAGGTTTTAATTTTAGTAGAGAGAAATTTGGACCGTGTATGGATCTATCATTTGACAGTAGTGATGATTTTGAGGATGATGGGATTTATGTTCTTGTATATGAGCAGAGCAGCTTGTGGTGATATTTCAAAGAAGGCGGTATGAATTGGTGATATGGATTACAACTAAGATTGAGCCAGATGCAGTGTCGTGGAGCAATTTTCTTAAACTTGATATGAAACCTTTCGTTCGTTTGGAAAATTGGTTTGAAGTCGAGAGTTTCTTCATTGAAAAGGAGAATAAAGTAGCACTGGTTTGTGGTGATTACAACTACAAGGATAAATGTTATGTGGTAGGAGAGGATGGATGCTACCACGAAAAAAATGATATGCAAGATATTGTATTCTCTTATGTTCTAAGTTCGTTGCAGCTTAAATAAATTAAAGGTCCAACATGATGTGTTCTCTTATGTTCCAAGTTTGGTACATATCAATTCATCAAGTTACCTTCATGAGACAAAAGAAAAGGAAGAGATTGTTATTCAGTAGCTTTTTCGTTTCTTGTATCGCCTCTTTTTATTTAATTAATTATTGTTTTGGAAAAAACCTTGTCAATTGCTCCTATCCAGTTTAACATGCTTGGGTGGTCTGAAACTATACTTGATTATATTTACGAATGACCCTTACTCATGCACAAGATTATATTTAAACCAGCAAAAGCTTTGATATCTTTCAAGTTTCATATATTTCTTGATACAATAAAATTTTTTGTGTTGTTAGTGTTTCGATTCTCAATATTCTTTACCGTTGAAATACAAGAAAAACATCCTTGTAACATTCAGTTTGTTTCATATGGTATCATACTCATCAACACAAATCAGACTGTGTATAGTCCTTCTAATAGAGAAGTATATGAAATATATGATACATATACACCATAGTTTGTCATTGTTCTGATTGTATTCTCCTCCCCCTAGCTACGCTGTTTATGGTTTGCAGTGATCCACGTACTGTTTGATCTGCTTCTGAGCATCAAGAAGCACAACCCTATACAGTATCAAGAGCACCTTAATCAACAACAAATTCAAAAGAATCATTGGCTGCAAGATAAGTAAATAAAATCTTTGTGTTAATGAGAGAACACAATGAGAAGCTAGAAACAAATGAGAAGTAAAAATTACTTGTTATGAAATGCTTAGGACATGTTATCCCTTCCAATTGAATAGATTCCTTTTCCTTGAAGGAACAATTTATTCAAAAGGCATATTATAATCCTCATTTATTCACTAAATATAAAGATTAATTATAGTACATGGAACCAAAAGAAGTGATTCGGGCAGTTTCACTTATGTCAAGTTCTCTGACTACAAATCTGTAGTCCCACACCTCTTGGGCATATTAGAAGGTGACAACGGCTTATGAATGTAGTAATATGTGAATGGAAAGAAAAGAAAATTCATCTAGACCTCCGGGTGAAACAGAACATAACAATTAAATTAAAAAAAAAAAAAACACAATTTATAAAAGAGAGTTCATGCAGTTGATAAAAAAAGAGAGAGAGTGCATGCATTATTAGAACATAACATATACAAATACTCTAAAATCAAATAATCATGTAGCATCTATAACCTGATTGCACCACTCAAATTGACCCCAAATCTCTCCTCCTTGACTTCTTTCCAGCGAAATCTCTGCGCACCAGATCTTACTTGGTTCTTCTTCTGTTTTCCAAAAATACAAAGCTAGTTTCCGACCAAAACACACACTTTTTGACCTACATGGACGTCTCATCTCAGCCAACAACTCTTCCAAACCTTTCACCACCCCAGCACATCTGCTTTAGATAATACACTCTTAAACAGTCCTCATGATTATCGTAGTAGTACAATATGTCATCAACAACGCAATGATTACCATCATCCCAATCCTTAGAATCCAGCATCACTTCCGTTTCTGATTTACTTTCCTTTGGCACGTAGATAAAGCTATTCAGATTACACCTAATGTAAATCTTATCAGCCATCATCACCACCGTACAAGCAATCTCCCAGGCCTCTAGTGAAATGTTTGTCTTTATAAATCCAGGCTCCACATATGTGTTTTTGTATCGAAAAACCACCATCACTGTTGACTTCATGCTGCGCTTTCCAAACAGGTAAATTTTACCTTCCAGAAAGTCAGCAATTGTAAGTTTCATGGGTATAAGGATTTTTGGGAGGCGTTTCACCGTGTGAGATCTACGATCAATGCTAAACGCAATCGATGAGACGTCGCCACTGTAATCACCAAACATATATATCCTCGAACCCAACCCCACAAAGCTTTCACAAAAGAGTGTTGTAATCTCTATGGATGTAACTGGTTAATCCTAAATGGAATATTAGGAATAAAAAGAATGATTAATTTTGGAATAGAAAAAATGGAATAGTGGATGAAATAGAATAAAACATAAATAATTAATGAAATAATGAATTCCAAACATTCAACACATTCACGAGGGTTTATAATAATGAACAAAAGGAATAGATTTTACAGATGTTTTATTTTTATGTTCCATTCCAAAAATGGAGTATATGGAATTAATTTAAAAACTTTTCATTGGAACTGGTAAAATTATTTTAGAATCATATGGAATGATGCATTTCAAACAAATTTATTCCGAAAATAACATTCCAGTTGCTTGTTCTCACTCTCAAGGAATTAACATTTCACACATACTAGAAGCCGAAAATAATAATTCAAAACTACATTGGAGAAGAATAAACCTCAAAGATTTTTAAAGATCAATTTGTGAAGTGAACAGTGAAGTAATAATGAATTATAATCATTGTTAACGGGAGGAGTACATACAGCACGATAAATGTCTTAAGATTGGATCATTTTTGAGAAATTGAATGAACACTCGTCTTC
Organism: Moricandia moricandioides; assembly: GCA_905132885.1. NCBI lineage: Eukaryota > Viridiplantae > Streptophyta > Magnoliopsida > Brassicales > Brassicaceae > Moricandia > Moricandia moricandioides. The sequence goes on from CAJHQQ010001818.1 coordinate 16,473, forward strand.
TAACCAAAGTGAAATCTTGAGAAGGAAAAAAAAAACAAATATGAAGAAATACCAAGAGTTTTAATATAAAATGAACAAAACCATAACCATGAAATGGTCATAAGTCGTTGGAACTAGTAAGTACCTAAGACATGAGACTTAAACCTACAATCATCCAAGTGGACATAAAAAATGTAAGGAGAACAAACACACAACTTTGCTAAGTATTGATTCCCAGTTTCGGACAGGCTTCAAGCTTCATTATATCAATAGCACCATAATCAAGAACTAAGTCAAAAGTTCCATGGTTCAACTGGAGCAAGAGAAGTAAAAGCTTATGTAACTTGTGTTAATGAGAGAACACAATGAGAATCTAGAAACAAAGAAACAGAGCACAAAGAGGTTACAAATGGAAGCCGAACCGCCATCTTTGTTTATGTCTAGCACTTGCCAACGAAGCTCGGACCGAGTCCTTATGTTCCAGAAAAGCGTATCAAAGATAACCATTCTAGCCGACCGCACTGACTTGAGCTTGAAGGTGTAATCTAGGGGAGTACAATTTCATTTGGTTTGAGAATCAGTAGCCAAATTAAACCGAAACAAATCAAAGTGCACCAAACTGAACCGATAAGAAACAATAAAAATTGGGCTAGAGTTTGGTGAAGGGAAATAGCCTCACTAACTGACCATGAAATTTAACAGCGAGCTTTTTATTGTCTTTCAAAATTTGTACATGTGAGCTAAATTCTGTTATTATTAAAAGAGAGGCAACTTGAAAGAACAACCTTTGAATTTTAATATATTTACAGTCATGTCATTTTCTAAGGTTTCACTCTCACAATAATTCTCAGCTGACATTATAAATTTTTTTTCATTTGGTAGTAATTACACAGCCCCTATAAGCTAAGCTAACAGGATACAAGATCATCCTCTAGAGACATTAGCCGACATACTTATCTGAATTTCCGGAAGCTAAACTAAACATCATTATCAATGTTAAAAGCATAAACTAAAGATAAATCTAGATCATAAATAGCAAAAACATCCAATCAACACCAAGGCAAGAAGGAAGAAGGAAGTACACATAATGGACAATAATTATTTAGGGAACCCTGCTTCTCAATATACTGCTCTGATACCACCTGACGAGCCACGATCAAGCGAAGGAACGACAATCCCCAGAGAAGAAGACCACCATTTAACATTCCAAACTCCACGTCAAGATGCAGAAAGGCCAAAGCCCCATATCCTTGAAGACAAGTGATGTGGGGTTGATTTTATTTATCTCACTTTCAAATTAACCCTATATTCCCACTTACTCTCTCAATTAAGAGGTTCAGTGTAGTACTTCGGGATCGAATCCACAAAGACACTAGGATTGCACAATAGACTTATTGTTTTCGAATTAAAGCTAGATGAATTATAACAATAACAATAGAAGAGATTTTTAAGATTGATTTGGTTAGTGAAGATTAATTTAGGAGATTATACTTAGGAAAAATTCTCAGGTAGATTTAAATAATGCAAACTAATAGATTGCTAAGGTTTTATTAAGTATCGTTCTGAATTTAAACCTTTTGTAGTGATGCTTAATTCGGATAAAATCCTCTTTTCAGGCCAAGTTAGTATGTATCAACTCAAGATTATAAAACAAGTATATTATTGGGGATAGAATTTAACACATTGTTTCAGCCAAATATATTATTTTTGGTGACTCACTTTACCGCCCCTTTCTTGAATGGATTAATCGTCACTTGATAATTTATCTATATTTGATTATATGTCTTAATTATCTATATTGAAATATGGTCTACCAAAGAGGACAAGGGATGTGGAAGAAGAGTGCATTACCTTTTAAGACACATTTGTATCTTTCTTTATAAGTAGAGTTACATTTTGATGGAGGAGCACAATTGTTGTAATCAATGCATTTTATGGACAAAAATGTCTTTTGTGCTTGTCTAAATGAATCTATGTCTAGTTTAGTTATTGTTTAGGTGTTACATGTAACTCTTTGTGGCAATTTTAGTTAGTTTAATTTAGTGAGTTATTATGTTAGGTGTATACATATATCTTTTGTGGCCGTGGGAGAAATTATTTTTTAGTTTTGTTTAGTAAGATTTTATTTATTTATTTATTTATTTATTTTATTCTACAACTATTTATTCCACCCCCATGTTTTATTATTTTTTTCAAATTAGTAGATATTAAAAGAAAATATAAATATTACGATTAATTATACTTTTTCTTCTCTACAGTTTAACATCCACTTTATATTTTTTTATATATTTTTATATTGATACAAAATATGTATGGACATAGATGATGAAAGTATAGATGCAAAATATGTGGAAATGAACAGAAACAATGGAAAAAAAATCATAGATAGTATATCATGGATATGTTTTTTGTGGATAAGTTATAATAGATAATATAACTTGAACATGAACATGGACATCTCTGAGGATAGATAATATATGGACGGAAAATGTGGGAAAAGAGAAGACATGAACATGTTCATGTGACTATGTGGACCGATGTTTGTGACCAGCTATTTGTGAAGAAATAGGAGTGGACATGGACACATGAATAAGTAGACATACACATGTACATGTGGTCATTTTGTTGTCGGAAATTTGTGTTATGGGACAAAATTTATAGGAAAAAAAACTAACTCTTACTCATATGAATGTTGTCTCCACTATTATAAAAATTCAGTGCAGCAACATATATTCTGGAAATGGACAGTAAAATATATATGAAAAATGTCTATAGATTTACATGCATATTGGCAGAGATTGATAAAGAAGGTACATTTGTGGATGAATACCAAAATTGATTTGAGAAGGACCTGCAAACAAACTGGGTCTTGGAGTTGTAGAGAAAGGGTTGGTACCAGAAAAAGCAGGTAGAGATGTCATGAGTCCAGGAAGAGTGTATTTTTGGTGGCCAAAAGGCGGATCTGGTAGCATATGTGAAAGTTGAAGTAAGAGAATAGCATTTGAAGAGGTTGTTGCATTATCACTGAGTTGTGAAATAAGGGAAAATAAAACAAAGTGAGGGACAGAATCTGTCATGGTAATCAACACCAATCAAAACATCATGGACACATGTTAGAGACATAAATGAAACGACCAGAAACAAACCAAATAGCAATTGTTCAAAGCATATTCAACAAGATTGAGTCCTCATAAAACTTCATTTGTGGATTTAACCAGAATGACCTATCTAAAAACATGCATTAATATAACTCTAAGAAAATTCATATAACAAGACAGATTTAGAACTAACGTGAAGCAGAGTTATGAAATAAAAAATCAACAACATACAAACATAGATGATTGCTCCTACATCTCCGACTGAGATTTACTAATTAAAGAGACACTCGAAGGAGTAGCGAATACAGAATCAGTAAGAGGAGGTCTTTCGAAGATATTATGTCCCGTAGATGGCGGTGCCGTATTCATCGGCTCAATTTTATCCTTCCCCTCCATTACCTTTTGACAACTGAAAGTTTTGGTGTCGGTTACCAGTAACCAACGAAAAACTGAATCTCCAGTGGATTCTCCGCCGTATCCGCCATCACCGCTTCCACTTCTTCACATCTTCCGCCATTCCCAACCCCAAAGCTCTCCTCTAAGATTCATACCCAATCCATGTCACTCTTTTAGCTAAGCTCTCCATCGCATCCGCCATCACCTCAACATCATAACCAATTTTTTACCATAATCTCGAAGATTGCAACACCCCAAAAGAAACCTTATTTATCTTCGATCTGATAACAACTTTCCTTCCCCAACCTTCTCTTTCTTTTCCATTCTTTGATACTTCTTGTTATCTAAATTGTTTGAGAGAGGAGATAAGATGAACAAAGACGAAGATGAGTCTTGGTCTTAACCCAAAAAGTGGTGTTTTCAGACATCTCGTTAAGATAAACAAAGAGAGTAAATGTTTTGTTAGGTAAGATGAAGGGTATAAAAGGCAAAGCAATTGTAAAATGTGTGTCTCAGGCAACATGTGCCTTCAAATGTAATTGAAAAGTGGAAATGTGTCATGAGAGGTAATTTTATAGTATTATTTTATTTTAAACCATTTTGCATTAATCTAACAGAAGCAATATATACATGTCTTCTTGAAAATTCCAAGACTTGATTAGTTCAGTTATGTACTCAATTGTTTCATTATGTGATTGTTAGTAGCATTCCTATCAACAAAATATATTTAACTTAGGTTTCCTCACTGAATGATTTTTTTATTATTGTAGTAACTTGCTTTCAAAAATTCATAATAACTATTTCAAAATTACGTACAAAACTAAATAATTTGCATAATCTTAGGGTTAGTTAATCTAAGACTTAGGGTTTAGAGTTGAGGGTGAGGTAGGGTTTTGGAATGCGGAATTTAGGATTTTAGTTAATCTAAGAGTTTTTTGCCTCTTAAGAAAGAAGATATTTGTGAAAATATCTTTAGAGAACGTAAAGATGGATACTGGTATCAATAATGTGGTAAACATGAAAATCTCCTACATTATGGGAAACTGTCTAAAATATCACATTCCTAATACCACTTTTCATGTTTACATTAACCACGTTTACCTTCATTTTTAAAGCGAGAAAAAAAACTTATAATCTTAGGGTTAATTAATTTAAGACTTAGGGTTTAGAGTTGAGGGGTGGAGTATGGTTTGGGAATGTGGAATTTAGGATTCTAATTAATTTTAGAGTCTTTTGCCTCTTAAGAAAGAAAGTATTTGTGAAAAATGTGTCTTTAGTGAAGATAAAGATGAATAATGGTATCAATAATGTGGTAAACATGAAAATTCTCCATAAATAAATATAAATTACATTGGTATCATATGATGATATTTTTATGTAACAATAAAATGTCAAGATGATATTCTTTGTGAAATAGAAAAGAATGCAATTGATTTTTTAACATAGAATACACCAAAGAAGTTTAAAAAGAAAAAAAAATTGGATAAATAATTTCAGTATAAAATTTTAATCAAGAAATTACATTTCTAATTGTAACATTAATAAACTAACATAAATTTAATTTTTTTGTAAACATTAATAAAAGAGTTTTCAAAATCTTCAGAGACTCTTTTTAAAATTTCTCAATGATTTTGCCATGAAGTTTTCAGTTTCTTAAAAAGCTCTTCTACTATAAGATTATTGCTTTCGCTTGATGTGGATTTTCTTATTACTTTTTGTTTTGTTTCAGTTGCTTGCATGCCTTAAAGATATGGATTTGTCTGGATCTGAGAACCTGAAAAAGATCACAAATATTTCAATGGCTACCAATCCTGAAACACTGAACCTCAGTGCTTGCTCCTGTTTGACTGAGCTAACTCCTTCCGCGATCGAAAATTTCAAAAAGTTGATAACATTAGAGATGACAGGATGCACAAAGCTTAGCGCTTTTCAAACGGAATCAACCTATAATCTCTCATTCTTTTCAATCTGCATGGATGCTCTCAGTTAAAGAGTTTTCCAGATATCTCAAGAAACATCTCACAACTCATTTTAAGTGAGACAGATATTTAAAAAGTCCCATCCAGCTTGCATCCAGAGAACCTAGCTGATCTTCGTATGCATGACTTGAAGAGCAAGAAAATGTGGAAAGGAGTGGAGGTGTATAATTCTAAGCATAATTTTTTTCTGGAAACTATTATTAACTAACAATATTGGAGATGAATTTCGGACATGCCCACTAAAAACTAAGCCCAAAATCATATTTAACCTCTTAAGCAACATTGATGATTTCACCTAAAAGACAAAACATAATTTATTATCTGAAAGGTAGTCAAAAACATACAAAACTACAAAATAAAAAAGAGACCTCGCTCCTAATACGACCATCCACACTAGGAGATCATCGACCAAATCATAGTAGAAGTCTTGTACGACCTAGCCTACTCGAACCAGCTCATTTTAGACGACAAGACACCAGAGTGGAAATATTTATTTAGACGAGCATCTCTAGTTCTTGTAATGACCGAATCTTTTTTTATTCATGATTATAATACAAAAATCTCCAGACCCATCAGACATTTTTATGCATCATCTCATCGACTGGATATGCAATCCTTGAACACTTCTATATAAAATAAAAGAAAGAAGTACAAACTTTGTTTTGTTGAATCACGATGTATCGTAAACATACTCTACGCCCATACTATACTATGTTAAACTAACTCTATTTTAATAATCAGACCTCTATACAAAATTCTTTTAGAAAAGGTAGGTTTCTTTTGAATATCAAGAGGTCTGAAATACGTAATCCTCTTAGACTCCGAAACTACAACATGTAACATTAGCTTTGTCCCAACAGTCACTCGCATATTTCATATGCTGTGGTATCGGATCTGGGACATAAAGCCACTGGGAACTCTCTAACTAATATTCCTTTGCTTAAGATTCAGAAATCCCTCTCTTCTCAACCGTTTTCAGGTTTAGGGCTTGCATTGTTTTCGAAGAATCTCTGCCTCCAAAGAGTTGCTTGATAACTATCCAGGTGAGTTGTAGGTTCGGCGGTAGACTGAAAGAGAACAACTTTGATTCGACGGATCAGTCATGTAGTTTCAGGACATATCATGATGGGCTTCATATGGTTATATATTTGACAGACTTTTTCCCCTTTGCACCACGAGAATTCTTTTCATCCATATCAACTCAAGTATGATCATGTGGATGTACAGTTTCATTTATGGGTAGCAGAGCTAGTCATTCAAACATAGTTCAAGATAGCAACGATGAGACTGAAGAGTGGCCACAGCGATAAAGAGAGAGAAACAGGAAGCTACTCACAGCCTGGTAATGAACTGAATATCTCTGTGTTCCCGTTTTGTTGCTTTTAAATAAAATTTAGAAACACATATATAACGTATCTTTGATTATTCATCAACAGAAAGTTGTTTCCGTTGTTCATCTCACTGTTTTCCAGAATTAATAAGTTAATCGTATCACAAATCTACCTCTATTTCAAAAGATGATGCAAACTCAAAAGATTTGTAAGAATAATTTGGTAAAAATTGACTATAACAAGACTCACTATTGACTTCTTCTGTTGGGAAGAAAACCATCTTTAGCCATTTCAGCAAGCACATCAAGAACCACATCCAGATTTCCTTCTCTATGATTAATTTCCACAAGCACTTTAGCCTGCTCTGCTTCACTCAGCTCACAGCTTCTTAATACATTGTCAATAACACTACTCAACTCATCAACCATACCTTCCTTGTGCAACGCTTTAACCAGAACAATAACTGTCACAGTATGCAAAAGAAATCCGGATTTTACCATCTCCTTGTATAGACTATATGCTTTCCGTACATCTCCACCTCTGCAATGACCATGGATCATAACATTGTACGCTGTTCCATCGGGTTTATGGTTTTTCTCAATCATGGAATCGAAGACTCTATCAGCTTCATTCATCATCCCTTTCATACAGAATCCTTTGATAAGAGACACCACGCTTTTAAACTCGATGTTACCACAATTCTCAATGAGTGTTTTATACGTGACATCACTAGGAACTGATTCATCATAAAACAGCTTGAGCAAGAGTCTCTTAGCTTCTCTTGTTCGAGCTTGCTTGTTAAGCCCGTTAATAAGCACACTATAAGTAACAACATCGGGTAACAAGCCTTTCTCGACCATTTCGTTGTGCAAGTTTAACGCTTTCTCCAAACCGCCTTCCACGCAATGAGCATTGATCAAGGCTGTGTAAGTAAATTCATCAGGTGTCAGGCCAACTCTCAGCATTTCATCGAAAAGATCACAAGCTTCCTTTGTCCTTCTCTGCTCACAAAACCCTTGGATTAGCGATGAGTAAGTGATTGTATCAGGTTGAATCCCTTTCTCAACCATTTCTCTCTTCACTCTCACCGCTTCATCTACATCGTAGCTCCTACAAAGCCCAGATAACAAAGTGCTGTAACTCACAACATCAGGAGCCAAACCTTTCTCCTTCATATCATCCAGAACTGCTCTCGCATCTTCCATCTTCCCAGCAATACAGTGTCCATTAATCAGAGCATTATAAGTCACAATGGAAGGTCTAAACCCGTGATCAACCATCTCTTTCAAGACCCGATAAGCTTCATTCATATACCCCTTTTGGGAAAACCCATCAACCAACGTCGTGTACGTACGCTCATTTGGACAAAGCCCTCTTACACGCATCTGATCAAGAAACTCGACAGCACGGTTCATGTTCCCGGCCTTACACATGCTATGTATCAGCGAAGTATAAGTGATGACACTAGGAGACAACCCATGTCTCAGCATCTCAGCGTGCATCACAAGAGCTTGGTGAAAGTTACCTTCTTTACAATACCCTTTGATAAGCGTATTATAAGTGACTTCATCTAGAGAGAAGCCTTTCCTGTTCATCTCCGTAAGAACCAAGCTCGTCTCTTTCATCCTCCCTTCTCTAGACAACCCGTTAATGACCACATTGTAAGAGATCAAATTAGGCTCCAACCCCTTTAGAGACATTGCTCTTAACAGCTCAAACCCATCATCAATCCTACGCAGCTTACAATACCCATCGATCAAAGTGTTGTAAGTAACAACATTAGGCAGACAACCCTTCTTCTCCATTCGATCAAAAAACTCCAGAGCAGCGTCTAGATTCCCAGCAGAACAAAACCCTCTGATCAAGATGTTGTAAGTAAAGACATTGGGAGAAACCTGTGTTTCCAACATCTCCTTGAAGACATTCTCAGCGAAGCTAATGTCTCTCCTGGTTCTAATCGTAGCATCTAAGACCGCATTGTAAGACAACACTCCAGGCATAAAGCCATGAGCTTTAGCGAGATGAATGATACTTAAAGCCTTATCGATCAGATTCAAACGAGAGTAAGACTTCACTACCAAATCGAAAACAGAGGAAGTCGAATCGCACGGACCGTAAGTCTCTTGTAGCGAACCGAAGACGAGAGAAGCGTCTTGGGTTTTGGCGGCGACATCCTCCGCGAGGGTTTGTGCGGTTTTGTAGAGCTTGAACTTGGTGAGGATGTGGAGAGTGATGCATTTGCAACGGAGGGAGAAGAAGTGATGTGGGTTCGCCCAGTTTAGGAACTTGAGGATCAGTTCTTTGTCGTTCTGAGATTTGAGGAGGAGACTAGAGGCTGCTTCTGGGGTGAAGTCTGCAGAGATGTTTTGGAGTTGGTATGGATGACGTCTGAGAAAGGTTAAAGCTTTGTCGACGAGAAGGGAGTCTGAAGGAGAAGCGAGGCTTGAGAGAGATCGTCGGATTAGGGTTTTAGAGAGAATCATTTGATTTAGGGTTTAGGGAGGAGGAAGGGTTCAAAGAAATGAAGAAGACGATGGGGGATTGATCTCAGCCGTCCGATCAAGTTATTAATATGTAAAGTAGGTGAAGTGTCTATCATAGAACCAACTACAACATGAGAAGCTGCGGTCTTGGTGAAAATAAGATTTGATGTGGTTGATGTTATTACTAGGAGTGTTGATATAGTAAAAGGGGTAGAACCAATACAGTTAAGGTTTGGTTACTTTGAGCAACAGATATTTTGTACTACATGTGATACGATAAAGCATTAATATGAAGTCTGTTCTGCTTCCGAAAATCTGTCCCAACACTCAATAGACATGAAGCATTGGTAGGGTGCTTGGGATCTACTGAAAAAAAGTGAATACTCACAATCTCAGAGACCTCAAGCTGCAATGCAAGTTAACTTTGAAACGCAGACTAATCTAATTAGCAGAAGTTAACAGAGGAATTCGAGCTGAAGTAACTACATACCAACATCAGCAACATAGGGATTTAACCCAACCTTCAGGAGAACAAAGCACAAAGAGAAAAGACTCTTAAAGAAATTGAAGATGAAGCATCAACATCTGCAAAAAGATTGAGATAGACATCACAAAACTAAGCATGGTTCGGTGGTTCTCCTCAAACCAACCAAAGCGCAATGAAGCTTTTACATTGAAATTGTCAAGGATTTGGGAGTCCTTTTACAATTCCACATCTCAAAGATATCATGAAGACTCATAAAACCAATATCATGCTTTTTGTGGAAACGTAAAATGTAGATAGTTTTGAGTATAGCTTAAATAAGGAACTAGTATGTCTCCACTCTTTTAGTATAAGGAAATAGTTGTGGAGTAGCCTGTTGGATCAATAATACTAAGGTCAGAATATGACATGGGCTGATAATATAAATTCCAAAAACAAGTATATTTATGCTTTTTGCTTGTCCCACATCAACAAGAAGAGAAGGTTTTAACTAATATATATGTTGTCATACTTAAGCTTGTTCAAAGGCTTGTGAGTGAGAGATGGCTTGGCTCCACTCACGCGTCGGCGCCGCCGTCCGGCTCAGCTCGGATTTGGCTTGGGCTGGGCTTGACGTTTGTGTTTAAACGGCGTGTAGTTCGTCTTAAAACTACATACAGTCTTCTGTTCAAAATAGATCATAACGATTCAATATAGGAGAGATCTTGCGGAGAAAGTTTCTCACCTCCACTTCCGAGATTTCCGAGAGATTTTAACTAACGTAGTGCAACCATTACGGAAATCAAATATTTTTCTCCTCTTTAAAAACTCGTCTTCTCCTCTCTCATTTATGGACTTTTCACATCGGCAACACCAGCAAAATTCTCCTAGCGTAAGTCTAGAGAGTGTTTCGTAGATCTATAGTTCGTAGGGGTTGTTCACGAGTGCCGCATGACAACCTATCGTGGTTGTATCATGGGACTCCTATTCGCATAAGCCGTCGCACTTACGGGCGAATATTAAGAGTTAAGGAAATAGATTTATCTCGACTCTATGGTCTGTTTTCGAAAATCGGTTTTTCATTCGTCTTTTAAATTGCATATTTCCTTAACGTCGTTTTTTATTTATATTATTTCCATCAATTCGGTTTTCCGACTTCTACATAGCCATCTTTTACAAGGAAACAGTTAGGTTACACTTTTTGGGAAACCCTTCACTTCATGTTCCAATATGTAGGTTGAAGATGGTAATAAAACTTTATGTTTATGGTATGTTTATGGCAATCTGGTTTTAAAACAAAGGCAGGAATAATGGCAGAACTTTATTGATTTGTCTGTAGCAAAAAATCTATCAAGACAATCCAAGGTTGCTGGTAGGAGACTTCATTGATATTCTGGAAAATCATGAGAAGCAAGGAGGAGCAATCAGGTAAGAAGCATCTTTTTCATTGTTTAATTAGAAGTATGCATTATCATGATCTGAAAACGTTTGGAGGAAGATATACATGGATGGGGAAAATACCTTAAATGTGTAGTTACATCATGTATTGATAAGGCAACAACTAATTGTGAATGGCTAGATATGCGTCCTTCAGCATGTGTTCAACTCTGACCTTGGATTGGATCAGATCATCATATCGACTTTTGTTAATTCTCATTGATCATATTAAATCTTCAAGGAAGAGATTATTCAGATATGACAACATGTGGAGGTTAAATCCAGAAGTTTAAAAAGTCATTCAAGAAGTTTGGACCAATCAATGTGTTAACCTTCCTCCAAAGAGATTTCATTCAGTTCTTCAAATATGCAGAAATGCCTTACCCAAACGGAGAAGCAAGCAAAAGTCTAACTTGGAAAAGGAAATACAGCGTAATAAGAGTGAGATTTAGGAAGTATGTGAAAAGATCAGATTGATTATGAATATTTAAAGGAGAAAATGACCTAGATAGCATCAAATCAAGTTTTTCTTCCCAAACTAGCACTAAAGGCTCAAAGTCACAAAAATAGATTTTTTTGTCGCCGTGGCTTTATATATTTTTTTTAAAAAAGGGAAATTCCAGGCTCATTTTGAAAAGAAAGACTTGGTCCGAACGCCATAGATTTGTCTCTCATCGCCGGTTCTCTCATTCGCGGTTCTCTCATCGCCGGTTCTCTCCTCGCCGTCTTCCATCACGTCTTCTCCGATAGGAATCTATCGTTTTCGTCTGAATCTGCGTCGTTATCAAAGGTACCTCATAGGAATTGATAAATTTTATGAAATGTTGATGAATTGATGATGAATTTTTGTGTTATTAAATGTGATTGATGAAGAAAACGAGGATGAATTTTACTTTCTTAGACTATTCAGGATACGTTTTTGGTTTTTTTATAGGTTTTGGAAGATGGTTGCAGTATATTGTGTTTGTGGAGAGTGGATTTCAAAAGAGACTTTCCATTGGGAATTCAATGTGGATAAGAACAGGACTGCATCTTTTATTCATTTATCAGAAAATCTTCAATATGAAGATTTGTTGAAGATGATTTCTGAAGATTTCAACATACAAGACAAAGATGTATCTTTGAGCTATGGAATTTCATTGGACTTAAAACGAATTGTTGAAGAAGTTCCCCCTATTGCTATAGGAAACAATCGCCAATTAAGAACTTTTATCAGCAATGTCAAAGAATTTGAAGGAACGTGTCGCTTGTGCGTAAAGGTTTGTTTTTTTTAAAAATATCAACTAATGACTATTGATGATAGCTTTTCCTAAAGGGTCCTAAATGTGTATTAATCATTACAAAACATCTTAAATTTTGCAGGTTTTTCATGATCCGTCTAGCTTAAACCAACAAAGTACTGATACTTGTGCTCCAGTTCTCATAAATGCCCCTCCTAATTTATCCCCTAGTCATAATTTGAATGCAGAACAACATGTACAATGTTTTCACATCTCTTGTTGTTTTTGTTTGATTATCTTCTTTCTTACACTTTTCAGGATAGGTTTCCTAAATATGTACTAATCCTTCCAAAACATGTCGAAATTTATGATTCAGCAGGGTTTTCGTGATTCATGTAGTTTAAACCAGGAAACTACTGATACACGTGCTCCTTCAGTTTTCTTGAATGGTATTCGAAATTTATCTTTTGGTCATTATGTGCATGTACAACAACAGGTAGATATTTTCCACATATCTTTTTGTGTTTTTTGTATTTATTTTTGTATGATTTTCTTCTTTCTTATACTGTACAGGATCGCTTTCCTAAATATGTACTAATCCTTCCAAAAACATGTCGACTTTTGCAGATTCTTTCTGATGAATGTGTATCTGCTATTCCGTTGAGAGCTATTCCTGATTTTAGTCCTGTCCATATAGGGCTTTCATCAATCGTTGGAGGAGCTGGTGATATTAAGGTGAATAGTTATTTTAAAAGCAAGGATGAGCTAATGTTTAGTATGAAGAAATGGGCTTTAGAATGGAAATTTGAATACAAGACTATCTCCTCTAACACATCAAGAGTCATATTGCAATGTGTTGGTGACAATTGCTCGTGGAGGATGCGTGCAACGAAGCTACCTTTGTCATATTTTTTCGTGGTTAAGAAATATGTGCATCAGGATACATGTGATACTACACATAGGAATTCCAACCATAGACAAGCGTCTGCAAAGTTGTTGGGATCTTTAGTTTGCAGTAATTATGGAGAAAAAAAAGAAGAACTTAAACCTAAGCAGATCATTGAACAAGTAAGGATACAACATGGGGTTCATATAAACTATAAACAAGCCTGGAGAGTGAAAGAAGTAGCTCAGACTTTAGTTAGAGGCACTCCTGAAGATAGTTACTACAATCTTTCAAAGTGGTTGTACAAAGTCCAAGAGAAAAATCCTGGATCTTTAACTTATCTAGAGAAGGATTCTGCTGGAAAGTTCAAGTACACTTTCTTGGCTTTTGGTCCATCGATAAGGAGCTTCTCATTGATGAGAAGAGTTATTGCAGTAGATGGTACATTCCTAAAGGAGAAATTTAAAAGTACTTTGTTGTCAGCTTGTGCTCAAGATGGGAATTATCATCTATATCATCTCGCCTTTGCAGTTGTTGATGCAGAAAATGCAGATGCTTGGAGATGGTTCTTCGTAGGTCTGAGGCAAATGATAACTGATGCTTCTGATCTTGTGTTTGTATCAGATAGAGCTAATGCCATTGCTTTATCACTTGAGAATATTTATCCGTTAGCCCACCATGGAGTTTGCAGGATCCATTTGATCAGAAACATCACACCTAAATTTGGGAAGACTGGGTTGTTACCTCTGGTTGAAAATGCTTCAAACGCCTACACATATCATGAATTTAGTGCGATCTTTAGTGACATAAAGAATGGAAGTCCTGAGTTGGCTAAGTATTTGGAAGATTCTGATTTTAGTAAGTGGGCAAGATGCTTTGCGCCTTCAAACAGGTACAACATTATGACCACAAACATTGCTGAGTCATTTAATTCTTTGTTGAAGGTTCCTCGTGAGTTACCAATTATCTCTCTACTTGAGACGATTAGATTGACACTCACAACTTAGTTTCTTGAGCGACGTGAAGTTGCTGCAAAACATCGACATACAGTTACACCAAAAGTAGTTAAAAGTTGGTATCCAGGCTTGGCGATGCAATGCATTTTAATGTTTACCAAGTTGATCGATATGAGTTTGAGGTAATAGAAGACACTAATAAGTATGTTGTCTATCTGGAGAATAAGCACTGCACTTGCAATGTTTTCAACATTGACAGGATTCCCTGCATCCATGCAATGGCTGCAGCTAAGCTTTCTAAAAGAGATGAAAACAAGTATGTCGATGTTGCTCACTCTACAGAAACATGGGCTAAAGCTTATGCTGAGAGCATACACCCTTGTGCAGATTTATCTACGTGTTCCTATCCTGAAAATCTTGTTGATTATTCGTGTCCACCACCAATGACTAAAAAAAGCAGTGGAAGGCCTCCTACAAAACGACGTAGAACAGTTGGTGAATTCGGTGTTCCTGGTTCTAAATCCCAGTCACACAGATGCAGTAGATGTGGCATAGGAGGGCACAACAAAACCACATGCAAGACTGCTATATGATGAAGTTTTTGCGTTTTATGTATCTGTAATCAGAAAACAACACTAAGCCCATATCTCTATTCTTTATTTCAATTGGGTTGTGTTATGAATATTTTTCTACAGTGTCATTTAAATACTATAAGGTCATGCCCCTTTCTTTCATTTTAATGGTTTATATGAACTATTTCTAGGTGTGATTCAATTGATGATTAGGTGATATGCACAAACAGACATATATGTTTCGTTCAGGAAGCCCACCCCAAACATGACAAACACTATCATACAAAACCCAACCTGAAAACAAAAAATGAAGAATAATGAAACCAAACCTGAAAACGAAAAATGAACACTAGTGAAACCCATCCTGAAAACGAAAAATGCTATCCTAAAACTTATGTTTTATTACAATTTTTTTAGGAACATTTCTTCTCCTTGACAACATTCATCCATATGAAAAAAAGTTCAAAAACATAGTTTAAGCTACACATAAAACGAGTCTAAAATGTTTACTCTTTTAAGCTTCCTTGAAATCATTTCCCACAAACTGTTCGAATATCTCACAAACTAGTTTTCTCCTCAAGTCCATCGCATTGTCATCATTTATACTTGTCATGTTCTTCAATCCCATTGACTGGCATTCTAGCATCTTGACAACAAAGAGACCAGTGTTGAAATGAATTTTTGTCTCTGGAGTGCCTTCTGCCTTGTCAACATGAAATGGAAGGATGTCCTTTCCAACAATTTCTTCACTCAAAGCTTCTAAAATCAGGGCAGGAATCAACTCTGTGAAATACAAAAATTATGTTACTTATGTTTATACACTAACCTATAAAGAAAATTAATTAAAAAGTAAGAGTTTTTACCTGCTAGCTTTTTGATTTGAGGAAAATCAATGTTTATATCTTCTGTTGGATGACAAGAATGAAATAGTGTGATTGTTTTGTTCATCAGGTGTATCTCCATCCCAATCCAGTGACAGCTCTTTTTCCCACGAGTAGCACCATAAACAATCTCGACATCTTCCATCCATTTCATTTTTGGAAGTCTTTCCCCTCTCACAACTTCTCTTTGATAATCATTAAATTTCTTTTTTCCTTTGATAGGTGGCTTCTTGAAGCAGTCATACTTGATTTCCAACGAATAGAAGAATGTTGGAGGTAAAAAGCAAGCTTTTGGAAGGTTTTTGTCATTGAACCAACTAGCTTGCTCAATTCTCCTACAATTTAGCATTGCAAACACAACTTTTATTTCCTGGGAGAAATAAAATTCCATTGTCAAAGCATAATTAAAGACACAAAGCATATTTTCCATTAATAAATTACCTCTTCGAAGAAACTTCTGTTTGGATTTTCCAGAATTGAAAGAACTCTTTCGTTTTTTTCTTCCATTGATATAGAGTGGACTGTAGTTGAGAAAAAGATTGATGTATCAGTTAAAAATTTATAAATAAATTAAGAATATATAAACAAACAGAGAAACATGCTTACATTTCATGAATCCCTCTTAATGACATCCAATATTGAAACCTTGAAATATGAGTTTTTGGAGTCACGAATGGGTCAATTGGGAGAATAACCTCAGGTGTTACACGTAAAGGAGGATTTCTAGGTCGTTTTGGCTCACTTCTCTGTAGGAAAGGAAGATTGTCTACTATTTGTCTATTTGATGAACCAAGTGATTTCGTTTTATCACCAGTAACAGCCATCCCCTTCAAGCAAACAAACAGAAAGTATATAATGTTGGAAGATTAATAATTTAGGAAGGTTATCTCTTTATTCATGAAACCATTCCAAATATGATGTACAAAGATTTTTCATACCTTAACTTCTTTTGCTAGCTTCCAACCTCCATCTACCCATTCCCTATGGATACACAAGTTACAAGCTTCAAACTGAATTATTTCCTGCGAACAATTGAGGTGGACAGAATATTTGTTATCAATCCAAATGATTCTGACTTCTCCACTGCACCAGGCATCATTGTGATACGCTTCCACGTTATCCAACAGGTCAAAATCTTTCATTTCTTCTTCATTATTTTGTGGTCGAGGCCTGATTCTCTCAATGGATACACTCTCCTTAACTCTTTTGAGCCGTTTCTCTTTGTCCAAAAAAATTGTTGAGTACTCAACCATCAGTTTCTCAACCCCATCAACCAGATGCGTTTTCACTGCATTTCTTGGGTACCATACTCGGCTAATAGTGTTATCTTCAGATGCAATTTCAACATTTGCACCAACTTCAAAGAGGTGTTTCACTTTGTTTTCTTCAGACTGATGATTTGGGTTCACGTACATCAGTTGTATGATAGTGGTTACATATTTATTATAGCTTGTAAAACTACAAGACATACCTTCTCTGTTTCTGAAAAAATCTATTGGAATGGGAGTAACAGCTGGTGTCTTGGATATGTTTATCGAACTGACCTCAGACATAGGCTCGATCACATCCTGAGGAAAAAAAATATATGAAAAAATACATTTCAACTTTAATTTAAAAAAATATCATGTTAATCATTTGGATATCAATTGTTTTTTCTTCCTAAATACACTTCACCTTTAATTTCAGGAAGGCAATCCCGAATATGTACAGAAGCTCACTAAACTACTATCAAAACTAAAAAAAACTACAAGACGTACCTTCTCTGTTCCTGACAAATCTATAGGAACTGTCTGACTCAAAGGCTGTCTCGGAGTAACTTCTTGTGTCTTCGATATGTTTGTGGATATGACCTCAGTCATAGGCTCTATCACATCCTGAGCCAAAATATCATGTTAATCATTTGGATATCAATTGTTTTTTCTTCTAAATACACTTCACCTTTAATTTCAGGAAGCTCACTAAACTACTATCAAAACTAAATAAATCTACAAGACGTAGCTTCTCTGTTCCTGACAAATCTATAGGAACTGTCAGACTCAGAGTCTGTCTCGGAGTAACTTCTTGTGTCTTTGATATGTTTGTGGATATGACCTCAGTCATAGGCTCTATCACATCATGAGCCAAAATATCATGTTAATCATTTTAATATCAATTGTTTTTTCTTCCTAAATACATTTCACCTTTAATTTCAGGAAGCTCACTAAACTACTATCAAAACTAAAAAAACCTACAAGACGTACCTTTTTTGTTCCTGACAAATCTATAGGAACTGTCTGACTCAGAGGCTGTCTCGGAGTAACTTCTGGTGTCTTCGATATGTTTGTGAATATGACCTTAGTCATAGGCTCTATCACATCATGAGCCAAAATATCATGTTAATCATTTTGATATCTATATTTCAACTTAAGTTCAAAATAAAACTTACATCATTGTCCAGATCATTGTTTGGATAGATTTCATTGTTTTGATTGCCTTCACCGTGAGTTAAAGGTGACTCATACATTTGCTCTGTGTCATTCTGTAAATATAAAAATATTCATTAAGGCAATCATGAATATGTATATAATATCACAAGTAGATAAAGTAAAACAAGAACAGAGCATATACCCGTTTTTTCTCTAATTCTGACACGCGAACTTTAAGTTCTTTGTTGTCTTTTCCATCAAAAGCAATCGAGAGTTCATGATCTCGAAATTCACTTGCATCATCTCGTTTACTCTCATAAGCTTTGTTATTACAGACTCTTCATTTGAAGAAGATGCTTGACCAATCTCCACATTTCCAAACATATAAGCTTTTCGGGCTATTTCTTCACGAGCAGCATAAACGTCTACTGATCTATTTCTCCAATCTTCAATTGTAAACCTATATCCTTTCTTGGATAAATCTGCCATTTGATCCAGATTGGCATCAACTTCATCTACCATTGAAACATTGTCTTTAGGATCATGCCGAATAGGAGGCAAAATGCATGTGACCTTCAGCTACAACAACAACAAAAAAGAGAATATTTTGGTATGCATTAGTTTTTTAAAAAACCTAAACATAACCAATACCCCCAAGAAGTAACAACTTACATTTACTGCAAATTCATAGCCAAGAACCTGTGAAATATAAGGATTTGATGTGAATGTGTATTTCTCACATAAGAATGTAGGTCTGGCCTCTTGAAACTCGAGAATAGGAACAGTCCTACTGTAGACCGATTGTAGCAAAGGAACTGACTCTAGTATCCACAGGTGGAATGCTATAGGAAATCCTTGCAAATCATATTTTTTCTTCTCAAGGTTTGAATCCACAGCATTTTTAATCGATTTAAGAAGCACGGTAAAGGCGTCTCTTCCCCATGGATATGTCAATAATACATTAACATCATGTGCCTTTCTGACATTGTGCAAAGGGAACTTGTAGTTTTCTCTCCTTTACAACAATATGCTCTCAATAAGCAGGAGCATTGAAAGACAGAATCTCTCATTCAAAGAGTCTTCTGGTGTCTCCATTAGTTGTTTTAATAAATCTTTTAATGTGTGATTACCACCTTGTATAAGATTACATTTGCATTCCTTATCTTCGGTATTGACTTGCTGTACCTCTCCTTCTTCAGTACACTTAAGACCAGTAATCAAATAAAACTCTCTGATAGAGAATCTCAATGGCTGCCCCCCAAAATGAAACCAAATTTCATTCTTCTTCACTGTGATCAAGCTTCGTGTGAGGAAAACGTGTAGGATCTTAGCAGATAATTTGAGATGTCTCTCGCTCAACTTTAACACAGGACCCATAAAAGATTCTCTGATTCTCTCGAGCTCATCTATTTTGAGAATATTCTTGATTTCATCGATGTAAATAATTGTTGAATGCTGGTTTATCGCCACTGGTTGGTTTGGCTCAGAACCAATGGGGTAACGCAATTTAGGAAGTGCCAGCATAGTTTCACGATTTTTATGAAGCCCTTCCTAAATAAGAACAAATTATTCCTAAAATCAAAACAAAGTAGAAGAGCAGACAAACTGTTGATTCGAACAAGCTAACCTAAGCAAAACAACTAACATAAACTTTTAAATAGATAAAATAGAGCACTCACCTCAAATTTTTGTCAGTTCGAATAAGAGAAGACCGATAACCTCAATTTTTTCTCTTCTTGTCCGATTATGCAAAATCAACAAAAACCCTAAGGTTGTAGAGCGGTGTCTGTGCGATTCTGGATTGTTTTGAGAACAAAAACCCTAAGGTTTGAAGAGGAGTGTGGGTGCGATTATGGATCGTTTTTTCGAGAGTAGAAGGCGAAGTCAAGTTCTTTTCGGGAATCTATTTCTTTTGGAAACCCAACCTGAAAAGAGATGTTAATTAATTGTCAATTAAAATATTTAAGTTACGATGCCTAACAGATGATTCTCCTCGGCCTAGTGGCTAAACCTCTATTTCACTCTTCTCGGGCTATTCTTCCCTTACTCCCCACCCTGGTTTGATCCCCCTTGGAATCGATCTTTTTTAATGTCTAACACACAAAATATTGATCGATAGTTGTCGGTAAATACATTTAAGTTTTGATGCCTAACAGATGATTCTCCTCGGCCTAGTGGCTAAACCTCTATTTCATTCTTCTCGGGCTATTCTTCCCTTACTCCCCACCCTGGTTTGATTCCCCTTGGAATCGATATTTTTTTTTTAATATTAATTCAAAAAATAAACCAGTTCAATTTCATCTGGTTTTCGGTTATTTATTAATGGTTTGTAGACTAAGTGGTGTATGTAAGACGCTTCTTTTCATTCGCGCACTTTGGTTTTATATATTTTGGGAATTCCATAAGTCTTCTTCCTTCATCCTTCTCTTCATATTTTGAGAGTCACGAAAAAAAAAGAATGGGGGTAGTTTTCACTTCTCTTCTAGGGTTTCCAGAAATTGTGAGGAGATTTTATCATTGGTTGGTTGGGAGGCCACATATTCTTGATCTTCCTCCATAAGTCCTTGAAACCATTCTACTTAAGACTGCTAATCACTCATACACAGATCTTGTTCACTGCAAGAAGGTGTGTGTTTGATGCAAAATCTGGTTCAAACAGAAACATTCTTAAGGAGTGTGGATCTCTTCACCATGGATATGGCTTGGCAAAACATACATAGTAAAGTAAGTTTCCATCGGGCTTGTATCCACTTTGAAAACCCTTCTGCTCTATTCATGCTTGGTGCTTGGGATTTCTTCCGGGCTGGGAACATAGAAGAAGGATTGTCCAAGATCAAACTTGCTGCTGTGAGGGGTTATGATTTGGGGCTCTACACCTATTCTCATCTCACAAGGATCATGTGCCCTGGCATGGTTTTCAATGGTGCTTTGGTCAATCTCTCTAGGGAATTTCTTCGATCTGCAAAGCGTAAGGTCAAAGCCTCTTCAAGAAATTCTTGGTCCGACAGACTGCCCCCACTTTATGTCGAAAGGGTGGCTCAACTTGATGTTTATTATGAAGAAATCAATAGTTGCCCATGTCAAGTGATTTATGGATGGGGGGAGCCGTGGGATGAGTGGTACAAACCGGAGCCAATCTGCGATGCGTGCTTTTGGAAGATGGAAACACTAGCTTTCCATCAAGAGTTGCCTAGGAGGATTGATGAATTTCTATTGCTTGATTACCCTGAAGATGGTGAATAATATACTCATATGTTCCTGTGTAGTTTGTGTTAATACTGTTTTGTGGTGGCTTAGTTGTGTATTATGTTTTACTACTCTTCATGTTTTGTGCTTGTATAATATACTCTTAATGGTGTTCGCTTTATGTTTTGGCCATCTTTACTACTTTCTGTGGTGTTGATTTTATATTTTCAAGAACCCCATCCTAAAAATGCCAAAAATGTACCCTTTCCATCAAGAGTCGCCTAGGAGGGTGAATGAATTGCTATTGCTTTTGATTATCCTGAATAGGCTGAATAATATACTCACTCACATGTTCATGTGTAGTCTGTATTAATATGCTTGTATAATATACTCATTTTTTATTTTCAAGAACCCCACCTAAAAATGCTAAAAATGTACCCTTTCCATTAAGAGTCGCCTAGGAGGGTGAATGAATTGCTATTGCTTTTGATTACCCTGAATATGCTGAATAATATACTCACTCACATGTTCCTGTGTAGTCTGTATTAATATGCTTGTATAATATACTCATTTTTTATTTTCAAGAACCTCATCCTAAAAATGCTAAAAATGTACGAATAACAAATTTAAAAAAAAAACGTCTTCATTATTCATCTTCATTCATTATAAACGTTCATTTGTAGGAAAAAAAATTTCAAAAACAATTATTAGCGAAACAAAAAACGAGTCTCAGATGTTCACTCAGTTTAAGCTTCTTTGAAATCATTGTCAATAAACTGCTCGAAGAGCTCACAAGTTAGCTTGCTTCTCAAGTCCAGTGCAGTGTCATCATTAATTCTTGACATGTCTTTCAATCCCAGAGAGTGGCATTCAAGAATCTTGACAACAAATAGACCAGAGTTGTAACTACTATCTGAGTTCACCAAAAATTTTGCCTTCTCAACTTCAAATGGAACAACGCCTTCTGCAGGAACTTCTTCATCTGCAGCTTCCAACATCAAGGCAGGAAGCAACTCTGTGAAATACAGAAATTATGTCATTTGTGTTTCTTCATTAATTGACAAATTTATAAAACATAGTATCACTAGTGTTACCTGCCAGCTGTTCGATTTGAGGAACATCGAAGTTGTAGTCTTTGGTCCGCACAACAAAATAGTATGTGATCTTTTTATTTATCAAATCGATCACCATACCAATCCAACGTCTACTCTTTTTCCCTAAGATAGAGCCATAGATGACATCAACATCTTTTCCCCATTTCATCATTGGATCAGTTTCTCCTCTCACCACTTCTTTTTCCCAATCCACAAATATCTTTTGTCCTTCTTTCCGTGGGTTCTTGTAGACCTCATAACTGTAGCCAACAGGATTAAAGAATGTGACTGGTATAAAGCAAGTTTTTTGAAGCTTTTTTTTCTTGTTGAACCAAGTAGATTGCTCAAATCTTCTGCAATTTAGCATTGCAAACGCTCCGTCTATATACTGCCAGAGAAACATCAAGTAAAATTTGTCAAAAAATTATTCAGGATATGAATTATATTTTTCAATTGGTTACCTCTTGCTTAAGATCTTTTTCTGGATCTTCCATGGTTTCAAAGAAATCTCTCCTTTTTGCAACGCCATTGATTAAGATTGGTTTGTAAGTAGATTAAAAAACTATAAGTATACTCCTTATATACAAATTATTAACATTTTACATATACCAGGTGGAGAACTTGCTTACTTTTCATTTTTTCCCGACAATGTCAACTAATATTGAAACCTTGTAAACTGAAGAATTTCAGGAGTCTTAAATGGATCAAGAGGAAGGATAACCTCAGGTGTTACTGGTATAGGAAGGTTTTTAGGTCGCGTTGGTGTTCTACATTTTTGCCTTAGATAATGAGGATTATCTTCTGGTAAAGGATTTTCTCCTTTTTTTACTTTCAACAGCATTCCCCTTCAATCATACAAACACAAATTATGTAATGTTGGAAGTACAAAATTTTAGGAAGGTGTTTTTTATATTCATGAAACCATTCCTAAAATGATGTACAAAGATTTCATACCTTTGTCTCGGACTCTGTGTCTTGTTGACTTGGGCTCGGACTTTGTGTCTGGGATAATCCTTTGAAGTAACCATATTCCATCTGGAAAGAAAAACAGATATATCAAACAATTCACATTGCAATACAATTTAGAAATTATTTTAAAGGATTTTTTTTACGTCTTCTGCAATCTTCCAAACCCCATCTACCCATTCCTTATGGATGCGCAAATTTTGATGTTTGAACGCAATTGTTTCCGTAGAATGCTTGAGATAAACAGAATATGTGCCATCGTTAAAAATCATGTTGACTTTTCCACTGCACCATGCTCCGTTGTGAAACCCTTCCACGCAACCTACCAAGTCAAAAACCTTTGGGTTTCCAGTTCGTGGTGGTTTAGGACGTATTCTGTTAATGGGTACTGCTTCCAAAACTCTCTTTTGATTATTCTTGTGGTCCAGTGTAGAATACTCAACTGTCACCTTCTGCACTCCATCACACACATTTGTAGTCACTACAGTTCCTGGATATCATATTTGACTATTAGTATCAACTTCTGATGCAACCTCCACATCTGCACCGATTTCGAGTAGAGTTGACACTATGCTTTCTTCAGTCTGTGAAGATGTAAATTCAGTGACATCAGGCATTTTGATCTTTGTTGGGTATTAATTAAAACATACATAGCAAAGTAAGTCATACCTTCTTGGTGTCTTCTTTTTTTGAATTGCTTTCATTGTTTTTGGAAGTTGTGACATTCTCTGTCTCGGCACCCTGCAAGTTTAAAAACAAATCAGTAAATATTTCCTGAAAACGTTACAATGCTTCATAAATTTAAGAAATAAAAAGTTGCATACGTTACTGTAAAAGCCGTGTTTTAAAAGTTGAGGCATACCTTGTTTGTTTGTGAAAAATCTATATTGGTTGACTGAGTTAGAGGTTGTGTTTGAGTAATGGTATTTGATGAAATGGTTTGTGAAATCATCTCTGTCATACAATCTGTAGTATCCTCGAGTGTTTCATCTGCTTGATTTGATTTGGAAGGCGTCTCATACAATGGCTCTGTGTCAATCTGCAAGAAAAAATAAATAAATCAGGACGGCTATCATGAAAATGTACAGACGCTTCCTAAACTAACTAAAATAAGAATGAGCATATACTTTTTCCATCACATTAGACGAAATAACTTGAGTGCCAGTCTCTGTCTCAGCCTATATGACAAAAGAAAATGGTAAGAGATCAAGTAAACATAACCAGGAAGGCTATCATAAAAATGTACAAATGCTTCCTAAATACTTAAACAAAGAATGAGTATATACTTGTTGTGTCGTATATTTTTTACCTTTTCATTGTTCAAATCCAGTTTTGTTGTTTGATCATTGCTTGGACAAGGTGTTTCAATGACTATTTCAGGAGTATCATTATTTTTTCCTTCCAACTCTGATACACGATGTTTAAGTTGGTTGTTCTCTTTTTCAAGAATAGAGATGCGGTCGCTCATGGTCTTGAAGATCTCTTCCATCTTTTTGCTCATTGTTTTAAGCTTCGAAACTAAAGATTCCTCAGTTGAAGAAGATGCTTGGCCTAGCTCGACATCGCTAAAAAGATTAGATCTTCTTGCTATTTCTTCAATAGCCTCAACAGAATCTATACATCTATTACTCCAATCTCCAGCTTTGATTCTATATCCTTTTTTAACCAATTTGATCACTTCATCTAAATCTTCATCATCTTCGTCTTCCATTATCAAACAGTCTTCAGGATCATGGGGTATTGAAGGCAAAACACAAGTGACCTTCAACTACAAACAAAATAGATCCAAAGGCATTAGTTTTAAAAATATAAAAAAATAACCAAAACCTCAAGAAATAGCAACTTACATTTACTTCTGCTTCGATCCTCATTACTTGTCGTAGAGTTGGAGTCATTGTACTTGTGTATTTCTCACACAAGAAGATAGGTCTGCCCTCTTGAATCTCTAGTATAGGATTGATCGTACTGTAGTGATATTGTAGTAGAGGAACCGACTCTAGAATCCAAAGATGGAATGCCAAAGGGAATCCTTTCAAATCATAACTGTTCTTCTGAAGTTTGTCTTTTACAGCTTTCTTAATTGAATTCAACAGCAGCATGTATGCTTCTTTTCCCCATGGATATGACAACAAAGAATCCACACTTTTTGCTCTCTTCATATTTTCCTGAGGGAACTTGTAGTATGCATTCCTTTGTAGCAGGATGCTCTCAATAAGCAATAGCATTGATAGGCAAAACCTCTCATCATAAGAGTTTTCTTTTGTTTTAGCCAGTTGCGTTTTTACGTCCTCTAGTTTGTGGCTACCTTCAAGGAAGTTCCAGTTGTAGTTCTCTGTGCTGTTCTGTTGTATTTCTTCTTCTTCAATACATCTCAACCCAGTCATCATATGGAATTCTCGAATTGAGAATCTAAGAAGCTGGCCTCCAAAATGAAACAATAACTCGTTCTCCTTTACTGTCAATAAGCTTCTGGTTAGCAAGGCATGAATTATTTTTCCAGATAACTGCAAATGCCTCTCACTAAGTTTTATAAGAGCCCCCATGAAACTGTTCCTGGTTCTCTGGAATTCTTCAGCTTTGAGAAGGTCCTTGACAATATCGATGTAACCAACACTTGAGAATTGGTTAATTGTTACTGCCTGCTGTGGTTCTGACCCAAATTTATATTTCAAGGGAGGAAGTGCCAATCTCATAGGGAAAGAGTCTCCCATTGTTTATTTTCCTGTGTAAAAAGAGCTTGTCATTAACAAAAAAAATAAGGAACTCCTATCCTAAAAATTGACAAATGTTTTCCTCAAATTCCGAATTGGTTTTTGAAATTGAAAATTAGTGTCTTCGATCTTACATATTGCTCTTTGTTAGGCTCGTGACCCTAATTTTATTTTCAAATACCAATTTCAAAGACCCTAATTTCAGTTTCTTATCATTTTCAATTTGAAATTGAGGAGGTTTACCGTCGCCGGGATTTCGTCATTGTCGCCCTCGCCGCCGTCTCTGTTCTTTTGGTCGCCGTCTCTGTGCTTTTGGTCGCCGTCTATGTTCTTTTGGTCGCCGTCTCTGTGTTTTCGAGATTTTTGTCGCCGTCATTTCGTGATTTCAGTTTCAGTCGCGAGAGTTTTTTTTTAATGTATTTGTAGGCAAAAAAGAGTTATTTTTGAGATAGAAACTTTGAGGTGCTCTTTTTGGAACATAAACTTAGAAAGGGCTATATAGGAGAATTGCCCTATTTAAAGTTTTGAACACTAAATTATATTTAAAATAACTAGTTAAACATGATTATATGTATTACATTTAACAAATATGGGATATATAATTAAAACTCATTAAAATAACAATAGAACATTGTATTGAAGTTTTAGTGATTCACTAATAATATTAAGAATAATATCATAAAGTGACTTATTCGTATTTATGTTTCAACCAAAATGGTAGATTAAATGACTTTAATTAAAATTTAAATTTAAATAGAAATTTTATAATTTTAATATATAGCGAAATAAATTTACACAATGTATTTTATAAATTAAAATAAAATAAAGTATACTTCACATTAAATATTAAGATATTCATGATTCTTATTGAAAGATATTTACATAAACTAAAATAATATTATAAACAAAAGTTTAAAAAATAACAATCATGGTTTGAAAGATTTTTATTATAAGATATTCACATAAACTAAAATAAATAAATATATTTTACCATAGACATAACTTAACAAACTAACAATCATGAACACTATGATAGCAACTAAGAATGACCAATGGCCATAATTAAAATTTTAGATTATTTATTAGTCTTAAATATTGATAACAAGTATAGTAAAAATAGATTTACATAATTGTATTTCTATAAATTTACTTCACATTACATATTAAGATATACAGTATATTCTGAAATTTGACATATATTATAAGATATCCACAAAAATATAAAAATAATAATTATATTGAATCTAACATAAGATATATAACTTACCACGGTCATCTATTAATCAAATGATTAACCAAATATATAAAACCTAGGTCAAGTTGAGTTATCCTCGGTCATTGGATGGAATGCAAACGACAATGATAAAAGATGAATGCGTATTGGAATCAGAAACAGTAAAAGTGAATGCATATTATGTTGTTTCCGGAGCTAAGAAGTCATATCTTCTTTGTTTGTGTTTTTATTGCAGGACTATGGGGTCACCTAACCCTCACTGTCATTTTAAATCGATTACAACGTCATGAGATCAACTCATTCAACTCCTCCACAACTAGTTTTTTTATCAACTCAGTACATTCATATTCTGTTACTCTATATCAGATATGGCACTGGCTCAGTGGTAGAAGACAAGTCAAAGCCTCTAGCACATATGCACATTACAAAACTCAACGATAAGAATACAAGTAATCGCCTCACCTCAATTTGATCAATGAGCGACCAAGCAGATGAAACGCTTTCTTTCTTATCTTCTTTTAAGAATCTATATAGTAGTATTGTAAAACCGTTTTTGTTTGAATATAATTTAATAAAATTTGTAACGCTAATTTGAATTTTGTACTGTAATTGACGAAATGTTTAAGTTTGCATTGCCGTTACATATAATAATTAGGCTGGTGAGTTTATGTAAAGTTAATTTACTCAAAAAATCATGAATATTGTAAGAATAAACAATATTCTAAACTGAAATGAATTTGAGATTTTGTAAATGAAAAGACATTTCTAGTTTTCTCTTATAGACTTGATTTTTCATTTTTTTTTTTTGAGTTTTCAATCTTAGGATAGTGGCGAAAAGTATATATTTCTCTAAGACAATAAAATTTCATATTTTCAATATACATTTTCTTTAGAAGTGTCTGTTTACATATATTTCTCCTCTTCATCATTTAGATGATAATGTTTAATTTAGATTTAAAATTTAAATTTATGATAATTTATTAGAAATTCTTAAACACTCGTAATTGACATATTAATATACGTACAAAAAGACATAGTAATACTCATATTTAATCGTTAAATAATATTATACATGAAAAATAATATTCAAATATATATATATATATATATGTGTGATATATGGTTTAGGGTATAGAGTTTGTTTTGTATTTAAATATGCATAGTATTCTAATGATCTAGCTTGAATATTGATAAATGTATTTAAGAAAATAATACTATGATGTCATTATGTTTGTTAAGTTATATAGGATTAATAATATATCTAGGTCCAATATTTAAAACTAGAATATTTATATTAAATTTAAGTTTAGCATATCTTATAAATATATGTAGGTCCAATACTTATGGATCCATTTAGGTGTACTTGCAGGTCCAAAATGAAAAAGACTAATATAGAATATAAGTGTATTTTCATAACTTTAAATAAAAGAGAACATATTTCACACTAAATGTTACGATATGCAATATATTCTGAAATTTGACTTATTTTTATTATGAGGTATCCAACAAAGTCAAAATAAAAATTCTCTTGAATCTTCTAACATAAAATATAACTTACGACGGTCATCTATTAATGAAAAGAATAATCAAATATCTAAAGCCAAAAACATCTCAAATGGTGCTTCATTTTCCATTTTTTGCTTCAATAGTGCTTCATTTCTTGCTTCAAACTGAAGCAATGAATAGTGTTGCCTAAAATTTGAAGCTATACTGTTCATTTCTTCATTTTTTTGAAGCCGAACTTTCTAAATTATAAATTGATCATTAACTTTTATTTTTATAAAATTAACTATATTAATTAATATAACCTAATTAATTTCTAATATTTATTTATTATAATAAGTATTTCAATTTATTCAAAGACTCTCACACATTTCAATTTACTATGGCATAATTTGATTATATAATGAAAAATTGTTCAAAGATTCTCACAGTTTTCAATCTAATGTGATAAGATTTGATAATAGGAAAGACATAAAGTTGGTGCTTCTTTATAAAATCTAGTATTGTTGTTTTTTATTTATGTTATGTGTACTGATTTTATTATATAATAATGTTGAATTTATAACAATTGTGTTGATTTATTGTTAAAAAAAATGTTAAGTAAAATTAGTAAATATGAAAAGTATAAGGTCTTATTAATAATTAACGATAAAGTAGAGATAAAATATACTTAAAATATTCTTTTTACAAAAAAGAAATGAAGCAAGCCATTAAAAATGTTGTTTTATTTTTTGCTTTATTTTGAAGAAAGTAAACTTTTGAAGCTACAAATGAAGCCACCCATTGGATATGTCCTAAGTCAAGTTGAGTTATCTTTGGCCATTGGTTAGAATGCAAACAATAATGGTAAAAGATATGCATATTGGAATTAGAAACGGTAAAGTGAATGCATATTTTGTTCTTTGTTGGTGTTTTTATTGAAGGATTGTGGGGTCAGCTAAACCTCAGCCATTTTAATTCGATAACAAAGTCATGGGATCACCTCATTCAAATCCGCCACAACTAGATTTTATCAACTCACTACATTCATAGTATGTTAGTATTCCAATTTACTCCATACCAGATATGGTATGAGCTCAATGGTAGAAGACATATTCAAAAACGTCTGGTACCTATGCACCTTACCAAACTCAATGATAAGAATACAAGTAATAGCCTCACCTCAATTTGATCAATGGGCGACCAAGCAAATTATTCAGGCCTACGGTTGTAGTTATATCTGCAAACTACTTAAAAACCAAGACAACATCTCATTCGAAACGCTTTCTTTCTTTTCTTCTTTTAATAATCCATATAGTGGTATTGTAAAACCGTTTATATTTTTGAATATAATTTAATATCCACTTGAAAAAGTTATAACGCTAATTTGAATTTTGTATTGTAGTTGACGAAATGTTTAAATTTGCACTGCCGTTACATATAATAATTAGGCTGGTGAGTTTATGTAAAATTAATTTACTAAACACAATGAATATTGTAAAAATTAAAAAGAATCTAAACTGAAATGAATTTGAGATTTTGTAAACAAAAAAAAGAAGACATTTCTAGTTTCTTTTATACATTTGAGTTTTTATTCTTCGGATAATGAGGAAAAGTAGATGTTTCTCTAAGACAATTAAAATTCATATTTTCAATAAACACTTTCACTAGAAGTGTCTGTTTACATATATTTATCCTTTTTATCCTTCAGAATTCAGATGACAAGGTTTAAGAATAAAACCAACATTGTTTCTTAACAAAACTTATATATTCAACAATGAAGCGATGAAACAAAAGATAAGAACGTTAAAAGACAAAGTGCACTACATAACATTCTCTTCATTGATATAACAAGTTTTTTCTTCCTTTTTGTCCAGCAATCTGTAAGATACTTAGACTTTAATATTCACAAGAAAATAAATCAGCTAAACAGAATGCACTACATCTATATTATTAAAACTAAAGTACGTTTTGAAATTAACCATTCTTTTATCATAATAACTACAACTTGTGTCACTGATTTAATAATTATTAATTTATTTGCTATATATAATTATTTTGTTAGATTATTTACTTAACCAAATTTACCATTATTCTCTAATCAAATATTTTCTAACAAATTTTTACAATAAATTAAACATCTAATCTATTAAAAGTGAAGTACAAATAAGAAATAACCCTTACTTTTACTTAATATTTACAAGTAATGCCACTGATATTATCCTTATATCCAAACATCAATTTTTAACAAGAAAAAATAAAGTTTTGCTAAGCCCATTAACAACTTTTGTTATTTGAATTGAAACTTCATAAAATATTGTATATGTATTTTCCAATTTTATAATAAAAATAGAATTATACATATATATATATATATAGCATTAAATTAGTTTTATTTTTATTCATATTCATATAAGCTACTCAATTATATTTGAACTATAAAAATGATAATAATGTTAATAATTTTCCATTATAATTTGAACTTATTCATTTACAGTAACAAAATCATGTAAGTTTCCATAACAATTTAATGACTAAAATACATACTAATATTTATTATAAATGGTTATATATACAAACAAATACAATGTATTATTCATTTGTACGATATATATATATATATCTAATAAAAATAAATTATGTAATTTATAAATTTAAAAATTTTAATCACCATATAATACATATACACAATTAGGTCTAGGACGAATCAAATATCTGGGATATTTTAGGATATACGGATTCGGATATGCATTCGTCGGATTCGTAAAATTGTTATCCGGATATTCGGGGTTAGGATATTCAGAATAAAATCTGAATATACGCGGATATCCGGATCTGTCTTTTTTAATTAAAAATAAATAAAAAACTAACTATTAACCATATATTTAGTCTATTTAAAATTATTATTAAAAAAACCTTAAAATCATTAAAATTTAATAAAATTAAAATTTTAGTTATTTTATATAAAAGTATATATAATATACATAGATAACTATAATTAAATTTTAAATATGTAATATCCGGATCCGGATATCCATACCTAAAATTTTATTATCCGAATTTGTACCTCGATTAGTCGAATCCGTAAAATCACTACGAGGATCCCTCGAATATCTGTTTTTCAAAGCATATGGGATCCCGAATCGGATAACGGATGTCGAATATTAAATTTCAGTCATATATACAATTATATCAAACAAATTGCTTAAACTATTTAACATTTATAAAAATAAAACCCGCGCGGGCGCGCGGGTCAAAAGCTAGTACTTATTTAAATTTTGAGATACAAACTTTAAATATTATTTCATTTCACATACAAAATATATATATTACAATTTTTTGATTAAACACACATAAAGCTATGTTTCAAATATATGTTAAATAATGATTGATATTATTCAGAAATATTTATTTAAATTATATGAAACAATAATTAAGTTTTAGTTTAATATTTTCTCAAAAATAAACAAAGAAGAAATTTTATTTGGCTTATAAAAAATTTAGAGACATATCTACACTACAAAAAGGTTAGTTTGAATTATTTATTTTCTATATTTTTAGTAGTTATAAATGATGTAAAAACATTTTACATCACTTAAATAAATGACTTACTTTTTTTGATGAAAATAATTTATACCATTTTGTTCAAAATTGATGTAAAAATAGTAAATATTTTCATCGGTTATTTTAAATGATGTTAATATGACTCAATTGTTAAAAGTGAGGTTACTATTTACATCATTTTTTATTATTGATGTTTTCTTTAGTGTCGATTCAACAAATTAATTGTAATTATTTAAGTCATTTACTATTACCTGATAAAATTAACATCAATTTTTGGAAATGATGTTAATAGTCGTGTCGTTTACAACAAGTGATTAAAATATTAATATCATTTATACGTAACTGATGTTAAATTTATATCAACTTTCAAATATGATTTTAACAATTGTATCATTTACAATTACCGATCCAAAATATTGTTATCATTTGTACATAAATGATGTTAATTATATATCAATTATAATAAATGATTCTAATACTTTCACTTATAAAAATGATACAAATATAATTTTTATTTACATATCAAAAAATATATATTAATATAAAACTAATTTTAGAATTTAAGAATTTATGACATATATAAAAAAATAAAATTATCAGCTAAAAACAAATCTAAATAGTAATCAATGTATAAGAAAGCAAATTACATAGTTGTTCCATCATGCAAATTCATAAAACAAAAATATTTCAAAGTTACTGAAAATATTGTTAAGCAAATACTAGCTACCACATCCACCTGCCAATTAAATAATAGCGTCAGTTTTTTCTGATGTAAATTTTGTATTATTTAATAAATGATGGAAATAAGAAAATTAATTACATCATTTATTTTATTGTTATAACTGCAAGTAATAGAATCACTTATTAAAAATGATACTAATTAATAAAAAAATTCCTTTATTGAAATTATACCAAATAAATTAATAAACAAGTCACTTTTTTTATAATTGATGCTACATTATATATATTCGTATCATTTACAAATAAGTAATTGGACATAAAATCACTTAGTTTTGTGATAGAATTTAAGTGATCTAATATATCACTTCTTTTGTAGTGCTATTTATTTTATTAAAACCAAAATAAACTTTATTTAACATAAAATATTTTATTTTGTAAAAATAGATTTGTTAATATACATAGACATGTTAATTGTATTTAATTTATAAATAAATACATCAAAATGGTTAATGTAATTAAAAATTACTGATTGACGAATATATCATATAACATATAATGTTAATTGGTTTAGTATTCAATTATAATATGAGCAACCAAACAATTAAAGACAATTAAAAACGTAAATTTATCACAAATATTAAATATTACAAATCCAAAATAAACATTTGTGCATATATATACAATCATTACATTCTATGTTATGAAAAAATTAATATGTTTATTCTATTAAAATAAACATCCGTGAGGAAGCACGGCTCAACTTCTAGTTATTTATTATTTTTCTTCATGGTCAGCTTTTTCTTAGAAAACATGTAATAAGAAATAAATATATATATATGTGTGTGTGTATATAACATGATTAAAAGTTGAAAAAGAAAACAATATACTCCCTCTGTTACAAAAATATACATATTCTAGGAAAAAAGTTTGTTTTAAAATGATGTATTTTTACATTTTCAATGCATTTTTTGTCAACTAATAATGAAAAATTGTGATTTTCAAAAATATTAATTGCATTTTTTGAAATCTTATTGGTTTAAAAATATAGGAAATATAAAAGTACAAAAAATTATGCATTATTAATTAAGTCTTAATGTATTTTATTAAAAAATATAAAAAACTTAAAATATGTATTATTCTGAAACAGAGGGAGTACATAGATGTGGTAAAGCGTGGGGGAATATATAGAGAATTAATGTTGGAACAAGTCAAAAAACTTTGTCAGAGAACTGAAACTGTTCTTAACAGAGCAACCATGAAAGATGTGTGTGCGTGTGTGGCTTTTCTTCCTCTTCTTCTCTCTTACTCTCTCCTCAGGTTTCCTTTTTTAGATATAGCCACCACCGAATACTACCACAATAGATATGTATGTATTTATGTGTCTGTCTATGTATATGGACATGGTTTTAAGGAAACAACTTGAAGAAGGCCCGGCTGGAATTCCCTAAATACCCCTGCGACGTCTCCCATTGCAGAGTACCATTTAATGGGCTTGGAGAAAACAATGCATTATCATTAAGAGAGCTCTGTAATAAAATAAAGATGCATCAAGAGAACAGGAAGAAGCAACTGTCTAAGGTTTGTAGTAGAGGTCATTGGAAACCTTCTGAGGATTTCAAGCTCAAAGAGCTTGTGGCAGTGTTTGGTCCTAAGAAGTGGAACCACATTGCAAGGAAGATACAAGGAAGAACAGGTAAACAAAAACTGGTTGCAACTCTTTTCTTTCTTGTATACTCTGGTTTGTGAAAGTTAAAGCCTTCTTTTTTTTTCTCCTTTGGTCTGTGTATATGAAGGAAAGAGTTGCAGACTGAGGTGGTTTAACCAGCTGGATCCAAGGATTATCAAGAGAGCCTTCAGTGAAGAGGAAGAAGAGAAGCTACTTGCAGTTCACAGAAAATTTGGTAACAAATGGTCTTTGATTGCTAAGCTATTCCCTGGACGAACAGACAATGCAGTTAAGAATCACTGGCACATTCTCATGGCAAGAAAGTTGAGGAAACAATCAACTTCTTACTCAAAGTCAAGGAAGAGACAGACTCCTTCTCCCAGTGAAACCACAAGCTTGAATCTACAACCAACCTTCAATCTGTTTCCTGGTTTGTGTCTCCCTACTATTTTCTGATAGTCTCATGCATTTGTTTATATCTTCAATACTTAAAGATGTTTATCTCTGTTGATTGTATGTGGATTTAATTGTTGTGATGCTTAAAAAGTTATGAGTTTGATTATGTGGTTGACAGGTAATGTAGGTGGTGAAAGGACAGAGTTCAAGAACTACAGCTGGAAGGTGCCAAAAGAGGAAAGTACTAACCTCAAAGATCAGTTTCTACAAGAAGATTATTTTTCTATGCGCATGCCAATGCAGTACTTGGGCCATCATCATCAACATGACTTCTTCTCTACCTTCCCTGGAGATTCCTTGGAAATACTCACAAGGTATATCTCCAACTCTCAACCATCATCATCATCACCAACCTCAGCACTGTCAACATCAGGAGCAGAAAATACAATGGTGGCCAAATACACCGAGACCACTAAACCTCCAAGGTTTATAGACTTTCTTGGGGTTGGAGCTTCTAGAAGAAACTAATTAAAAGCTTGCTAATTGTAACCTTAATCGCTGTGATTATGACTCTGTTAAGCGTTAAACATAACAAGGTTGCATTTGAATAACCAGTGAAAGACAATCAAGAGTTTGTTCTTCTATTTTTCAAGTTTCAGTCACCAGTAAACATTTATCCACCGTAAAACATGAATCTCAACAATCTCAAAAGGTTAAAACAAATAAACTGTAGGACCATGATTTCTACGATATGGCAAACTGAATAATTTGTTTATATAATTATAAAAACTTAAATAAAATATATAATACTTGATACCAAAATATGATGAACAAAAAACAATTTCGTGTGGAGGCGAGACACTCTTTCCTTAATTCTTTAATTGTCCGCAGTGTGACGGTGTTTGCGCAATCAGAATCCCAGGATACAACCACACTTCGACTATTCATGCATCATTAAGAATAGAAGCTAACGAACCTATTTTTGTGTTGTATTCTCAGACACAAAATAAATAAAAAATACTAGCATAACTATTTTAAGTGGGAGAATTGTTTCTTTTCTTTGTTCTTGGATGTGTATTTCTTCGTTCATGAAATGAGAAGAATATGGTTTGATTTTATAGCCAAAAACTCAATGACCATTTTCCATAAAGTGAAAGAAATGTTGCTTTCAATGAGAATTCATTCTCTACTTAATGACATTATTATTTTTATGTTACAAAAAATAATCAATATTTTAAGTTACAAAATTTAACTAAATGAGATAGATATTTGTTGACTTGTCAACAATACTTTACAAATGACTTTCGGTAAAAGAAATTAATCTTTTAGATCGTAAGCCCATTTTCGAATTCTGAGCCCGAACTTGAACTCCGTTCAACTATATCATTTCTCACTTTATTTTCCGAAGTAGGACATTTCACAAATGTTATATTTTATGCTTTACAAGCAACCCACTTGGATATTCATTTCTCATTCAAACCTACTCCGATTTTGACATGTAGTTACACTACTTCATAGTGTACAACATCCGGTTCACAAACATCTTCGTTCGGAAACTTACCGAAAAATGGTCCTAAACCATTTCGTCAAAAACGAGTTCCAACAATCCCCCACATGAATAGAAATGACTCTAAACACTAGACGACTCGATACACTTGACCTACTAGACAAGACTCAACTAAAGGACTTTTGAGAGTACAAACGAAAAATCCACTGCATGATGAGTTGATAGCATTTTTCAGCCTTGAACCAGTCATTGTTAATAGCTATCGGATTTACTCGGCCAGGTAGTGAACATGATGTCTTGAACCACCCGGGCTTTGATGTAAACCTAGACAATAACTATAACATAATTTCATTCTCTCACAAAACTAGGTTTTTTGTTGTGTTCATTTTGGCCGTGAACAGTCCTGGTTAATCATGAGTGAACTTGGAAAATATAGCATTTCCTTCATTCTCCTAGAAACGACCCCATTTCACACTCACTAGGTGATTTGCCATTAACTTTGTTTAGAGGAGTATCATGTACTACTTCATTCATATCTCAAAGTTATAGACACAAATCATTAAAAGCAAATGTTTATCCTCTATTCCTTACATGTAGCACTGTTTAATCATTCTAGGAATTGAGTATAGACCGAAGTCTTACAGTGCTTTGGGCAGATTTAGTTTGACTTAGTTGTCTCCTTGAACCTATTTCTTGGGATCTCCAGTCATTTAGGTAGAGTTACCGCCAAACATCATCTTAATTCACAAGCATTAACTCATTCCTCTTGATGATATAACAATATGATCTCATGACACACCTTTAATATAAAGATCTTAGGTTTTCATCATGATGAACATAATCTCTTAAGATTAATCGAGATCAATTGTCTAATGATTTTTGTCATCTTCTTTGAAGATACAATTAACCATTATATACAAAACTCAATGCATGACATTAGTTTTTCTTTAATTATATTGTGATAATTATCACTAAGTTCATGTGGCCTCTTGCCAATGACTTTATATTAGGGCTGGGACTTCGGTTATTCGGATCGGTTCCGGATAAGATCCGTTTGGTTCTGGGTAATTCGGTTATTTAGAAACTATATCCAATGAGTATTTGGTCGATTTACGGTTCGGTTTCGGATCGGTTACAACCGGTTTCGGGTCGGTTCGGTTATACAACTTTATACCCAAAATATATATATATATATATATATATATATATATATATATATATATATTTATTTCTATTTTTATTTTATTTTTTAACAGGAAAAAAATATAAATTGTATATATATTATTAATATGTATTTCATTACAACAACATTGGAGTGGTCTAGTGGTATTGTGCTTGATATTTTGCCACTCCAACCTGGGTTCGACACCAAGAAAATACAATTCTATCTATTTTTACATAGAATTTGGTTTAAAACGGGTACCCGTTCTGTTCCGGGTAAAACCCGATACCCGTGGATATTTATAAAAATATCCATCGGGTAAAATCATAGATACCGAACCCGACCCGAACCGGTCCATATCGGGTCGGATCCTGTTCGGGTTTCGGATCCGGTTAAAAAGTCCCAGCCCTACTTTATATGGTAAGCAAAGCTTCCGCCACATTTCTTGAAATAACTCAAAATATGCATATTTTCATTTAACATCTCTTAAGAGTTTAGAAAAATTGATCTACAACTCTTTTGGATTTAAATGAATAAAAGAAATTTCAAAAGTATTACAACTTTTTTTTCAGTCTTAAAAATTCACATTTTATATACAACTATTTTCATAGTTCTCTCAAGTCGATTTATAAATCCAACTTGTATTTTTTTTTTTGAATTTCTTTCAAAAAATATTATTTGCTTTGTGGCAAATATAATTACAAGATATTATTTGTGGCATCAAAACCACTACTCTCTTTGGTTATTTTCAACCATATTGACTTTAGAAACTACAATATACATGTCAGTTTCAGTCATATTAATATGATACTTCTCATTTTTTTTCATAGTCAATCTTTATATGACTCGCGTTAAAGCATTGAAGAAATATGAATGTTTTGATCATTATCAACAACATTATATTCTCTATGGCAAACGATTCATATGTGGCAGACATCTCCCAAACTTAATTTGAGGCGTCGACTCACGAATCTATTTCCACTCATACAACATGATTTCTTAAGAACCAAAGTGTTGTTTATAACATTGGTATATTTCACCATACTTTGAACTTAAATCATTTTTCTTCTCTCATGGTCATCTATATCTTAATAATCAAATTACACCATAAGGAGAGAATTTGTAACAATAAAACAAAACGTTACTTATTCTTGATAATTAAATCAAACAAGTCAAATATTAACACATATTTGACCAACCTAAAAACAACATCTTTGACAATTTATTAACGAAAGTTAAGATATCAAAATGGAATCTCTAAAGGCTAAAAAATTAAGGCAATTAAATTATTGCAAAGATCAAGCATCAAACAAAATATGCTCGTCCACTTACCCGTTAATTATAATTTAGCAAGTATACAAAATAAAATCAAACAAGTCACGTCTTTTGATTCAAGCATCAAACAAAATGGTTAAACCAGAAGTAAACCAAAATAAGATCATACAAGTCACACTTTTGATTCAAAACAATTTGAAAAACAAAGCAACAGTGCAACACGACGATTTCAACGCGTCAATAGACAAATCAAATCAATTTTAACTAATTATCAATGTTTTATGAAAAAGAAGAGTCATAAACAAGCAATAGCTAAAAATATTATAAAGGATCAGAGAGAAAAATAAAATGAAGTCGTACTAAAAGATCAATCCAAACAAAATTAGGAATCAAACTCAAAAATCCCTGCAATGATCGATCTGAAAAGGTCATAATTATTTTATTTTTCATCACCATGAATTCTTGGAGATCCTGTTTTCATGACAGAAAAAACACTAAACAAATTATCAGTTTTTCTTTAGTATAATAACGAAAAATTAAAGAATTAGGATTGTGGTACCATGATTTCTACGATATGGCAAACTGAATAATTTTTTTATATAATTATAAAATCATAAATAAAATATATAATACTTAATACTAAAATATGATGAACAAAAAATAATTTCATGTGGAGGCGAGATACTCTTTCCTTAATTCTTTAATTGCCCGCAGTGTGACGGTGTTTGCGCAATCAGAATCCCATGATACAACCACACTTCGACTATTCCTGCATCACTTAGAATAGAAGCTAACGAACCTATTTTATTGTTGTATTCTCAGACACAAAATAAATAAAAAATACTAGCATAACTATTCTAAGTGGGAGAATTGTTTCTTTTCTTTGTTTTTGGATGTGTATTTCTTCCTTCATGAAAGGAGAAGAATATGGTTTGATTTTATAGCCAAAAACTCAATGACCATTTTCCATAAAGTGAAAGAAATTTTGCTTTCAATGAGAATTCATTCTCTACTTAATGACATTATTATTTTTATGTTACAAAAAATAATCAATGTTTTAAGTTACAAAATTTAACTAAATGAGATAGATATTTGTTGACTTGACAACAATACTTTACAAATGACTTTCGGTAAAAGAAACTAATCTTTTAGATCGTAAGCCCATTTTTGAATTCCGAGCCCGAACTTGAACACCGTTCAACTATCTCATTTCTCACTTTATTTTCCGAAGTAGGACATTTCACAAATGTTATATTTTATGCTTTACAAGCAACCCACTTGGATGTTCATTTCTCATTCAAACCTACTCCGATTTTGACATGTAGTTACACTACTTCATAGTGTACAACATCCGGTTCACGAACATCTTCGTTCGGAAACTTACCGAAAAATGGTCCTAAACCATTTCGTCAAAAACGAGTTCCAACATAAACAGCTTGAGCAATACTCTCACTTCGAGTTGTTTTTGCCTAGTGGTTTCTAAGTGCTCTCTACAAGGATCATCGATCTCATCCAAGCTAAGTTCCTTCAACATGAATTGTGTTCCAACCGCCTTCATGGTTTTCTCTAGAAACACCGATCTTTCAATATAGTCCTTCATTTTACAAACGAAATCTGGGTGATCTCTTTCCTGCATACTCCTAAGCGAAGTAGAACTTTGATCAATAACTGCAGCAAATCATTTTGGCGGAAAATAAAATAGGAATCTTACGAGCCGGTATTGAGGCCTCTTGAAGGCAGCTTTAGGTAAGCCATGTTAGTCTCACTACTGTCTCATAAAAACGAAGTATGAATTTTTTTTTTTTTTTTGTGAATTATTAGGAGGTTCGGACCGAAGCCCTAATCTCCCAGGCCTGAAATCACAGCATGTAATATTGGTTTCGTCTCAGATGCCACTCGAACTGGGACCTCTGACACAATGGCCGGGATCCTTTCCAGTTGAACTGGGGACCTCTGAAACGAAGTATGATTAATCCATCTACTTCTCGTTATCGAGTGAGCATTTCCACCAAACTTACTATCACCAAAAACATAATCTGCAAATCCAAAAACAAGAACAAGAACCTAAAACCTATAACTTTCAATGTATCAACAAAAACTAAAGAATCATCAGTTTTTTTTTGTGCAAACAAACCGCTCTAAGCCATGATAGAACGTGGATAAGGCTGAACATTTGGCACATCATTTTATTGCAAATCAAATTCACGAAAAGAGTGGTTTCGTCAGCAATCACAGTTCCTCCTCAACTAAACCGCTTAATAACCGGTATTCTATCTCTTATGAGAGGTTCAAGCTCAACAAGTTCACAAGGCTTCCTGTGTAAAAGATCAAAAATTCAATTATCCCCAAACATCACATTTTTTTTTTGTTTGCAATAGCTACAACCACAGTGTATAAGCTCTTTTAACCTATGCATCCGATGAAAATATCAACACTTTCGCATTCTCAAAAGTCATATTTTTTTGGAATAACTGTTAACCACAATGTATACTTGTATCCGAAGTATAGCCTGACGAATCAGATACTGTAATGTGGAAAAGTTTTATAGAAAAATTAGAAAACAATAAAAGCAAACAATTGAATTTTTTTCTCACACGCAAAAATTTATTTAAAAAAAAAACTTTTCTCCTACTTTTCTGCAGTGTAAATCTTTAACTATCTATATTCTTATTTTTTCTAAAAACTAAATTTATGTTATGAAAGTAAGGGGAATGTATGTATTTTTATTGATAATAGAATAGAGGTTTCCTTCATATAGGAGTTACAAATAAACCGTTATAAGATAAATGGAAATATAATAATTTCTAATCCAACAAAGAAAAGGAAAACACAAAACCAATGGTTATTGCATCCACATCAAATGGTTTATAACACTTCCCCTTGGATGTTATAACCATATAGAGCTTGTAATACTTGGTATGTTGCCTCATTAAAACCTCACATGTAAAACATTTTGGGATAAAACCATGGTCAGGAAAAAGAGTACAACCGTATTACTCCCCCTGATGAATGCATCATTGAAGGTCTCTTAACCGACGCATTCAAATCTGATGTATAAGTTTCTTCAATGTAGAAGTCGGTAATGCCTTAGTGAACAAATCGGCTGAATTCTCACTTGAACGTACTTGAACCACTTAAACCTCCTTGGCTTTCTGTAACTCGTGGGTGAAGAAGAATTTGGGCAAAATGTGCTTCGTTCTATCTCCTTTGATGTAACCATCTTTGAGCTGAGCAATGCATGCTGCATTGTCTTCATAAATCACGGTTGGATCCTTATCTTCAGACATCCCACAATCTGCTCGGATATGTTGAGTCATTGACCTCAACCATACACACTCACGCCTTGCCTCATGTATTGCCAAAATCTCGGCATGGTTAGATGATGTGGCCGAGATAGTCTGCTTCATAGAACGCCATGATATGGTCGTACCACCATGTGTGAAAACATAGCTTTTCTGTGAATGAGAATTGTGTGGATCAGATAGATAACCTGCATCAGCAAAACCAACTAAACTTTCTTTGTTATGGTTAGTATAAAACAAACCTAAATCTTTAGTTCCTTTTAAATAACGAAGAACATGTTTAATCCCGTCCCAGTGCCTTTTGGTCGGACAAGAACTAAACCTAGACAGTAGGTTCACGGCAAATGATATATCCGGCCTTGTGTGAGTTGCCAAATACATTAACGCTCCAATGGCACTAAGATATGGTACTTCGGGACCAAGGACATCCTCACCGTCCATCTTGGGATGAAATGGGTTAGTGTCCAGACCGAGAGATCTCACGACCATAGGGCTTGACAAAGGGTGAGACTCGGCCATATTAAACCTCTTGAGTATCTTTTCTGTATATGCCATTTGATGCACAAGGATTCCATCATTTCTATACTCAATTTGTAATCCCAAACAGAATTTTGTTTTGCCTAGGTCTTTCATTTTGAATTCTTTCTTTAGATATTCAACTGTTTAAGTGATCTCTCCAGAGGTTCCAATGATGTTTAAATCATCAACATACACTGCTATAATCACAAAGCCTTTGTTTTCGAATTTCTTTATGAATATACATGGACTGACTGAATCATTTCTATATCCTTCTTTCACTAGATACTCACTTAGTATATTGTACCACATCCGACCGGATTGGTTCAATCCGTATATGGATTTGTCTAACTTTATGCAGTGTTGATCTCGAGATCCTTCTTTATTTTTCAATTCAATACCCTCTGGGATCTTCATATAGATATCATTATCCAGTGGACCATATAAGTATGCGGTTACAACATCCATTAACAGTAAGTCTTAAGTTTTCTCTTATGGCCAGACTTATTAGGAATCTAAAAGTCGTTGCACCCACCACAGGGGAATATGTTTCCTCATAATCGATTCCTGGTCTTTGTGTGAATTATTGTGAAACGGGTCGTGTTTTATATCTCACAACCTCGCCATGTGCATTTCTCTTTTTTCACAAAGACTCATTTGTATCCAACTGGTTTAACATCATATGGTGTTCGGATTATAGGACCAAAAACACCTCTTTTCTTTAATGAATTTAACTCCACGTTTATGGCTTCTTTCCACTTAAGCCAATCTGATCTTTTCATGCATTCATATATAGACGTGGGTTCATGATCCTCATTATCCATCAGTTCATGTGCTACTTGATATGCAAATATATCATTGATTTCGACATCTTTTCTATTCCATTTCATTCCAGACAAGATATAGTTTATTGAGATCTCATTATTATCTGGCCCGTCAGTACCATGAAGCAAGGTGTCCCGAGCATCATTGTTTGGTACAACCGAACCATCAACCATGGTTTGTGTGTCCGGACCGTCGACCATGGTCGGTACGTCCGGACCATCGACCATATCTGAGGACGTCTGGTCGGGTTCAACCGTTCCTCGGGTAAGGTCGGCCATTTCTTTGTCTGGGGTTCCAATCTCGGTTGCACCTTTCTTTTTCAGAGATTTCTTATCTTAGGAACCAATTGGTCTACCACGTTTTGTACGTGCCATAGACTCAGTAGCAACTTGACCGTGTCCCATTTGTACATCTATTTTGATTGGTGCATTAGCAGCTGATATATGTGACTTAGTCACTCTGTTCGGGTCAACAAAGGAATCTGACAATTAATTAGCTAGCTTTTGCAAATGTATTATTTTCTAGACCTCAAGATCGCACACTTGAGTCCGAGGATATTGCCATGTTAAGGACGTTTGATTCAATGAAATTTCTTTTATTTCCTTTACCAGCTTTTGATCTCCCCCTAATGTTGGAAGTTCGGATTCATTGAAATGACAATCCGCATACCTGGCCTTGAATAAACCACTCGTAGTTGGCTCAAGGTATTTTATAATCGTGGTAGAATCAAATCCAACATATATCTCCATTCTTCTTTGAGGTCCCATCTTTGTTCTCTGTGGTGGAGCAATTGGAACATAAACAAAACAGCCAAATGTTTTGAGATGGAAAATGTCTGGCTCTTGACCCATTAATAATTGTGATGGGGAATACTTGTGT
Organism: Moricandia moricandioides; assembly: GCA_905132885.1. Taxonomy (NCBI): domain Eukaryota; kingdom Viridiplantae; phylum Streptophyta; class Magnoliopsida; order Brassicales; family Brassicaceae; genus Moricandia; species Moricandia moricandioides. The sequence goes on from CAJHQQ010001818.1 coordinate 61,005, forward strand.
TCACTAGATGGTCTGATGCGTATAAGCTCGGCCGCATGAAGGACCGCGTGTCCCCATGCTGAAACCGGCAACCTCGACCTCATGAGTAATGGTCGGGCTATGAGCTGTATGCGTTTTATAAATGATTCGGCTAAACCGTTCTGTGTATGTACATGTGCCACAAAGTGTTCCACTGTCACCCCATGGACATACATTAATCATTAAACACTTGAGAAGTGAATTCACCAGCATTATCAAGACGTATAGTCTTCAAAGGAAAATCTGGATAATTTGCTCTTAATCGAATTATATGCCCAAGCAATCTTGCAAATGCCAAGTTGCGGGTCGATAGGAGACAAACATGCGACCATTTGTTCGATGCATCAATAAGGACCATGAAATATTGAAATGTCCCACAAGGTGGGTGAATTGGTCCACAAATATCTCCTTGTATTCTTTCCAGAAAATTTATTGTTTCCTTTGTCACATTAAGTGGTGATGGCCTAACGATTAGTTTTCCTTGTGAAAAAGATGCACACGTTAAGTGTTTAGGGATGATTCATTTTTCTTTAAGTTTATGGCCTCTGGTGTTTGATATCAGCTTACGCATCATGGTCGAACCGGGATGGCCAAGCCGGTCATGCCATAAAGTGAAATTTTCGATGGCTGTTTTATTAAATATTGGCCTCGATCATTCATTTATTATTAAATTTTAACAAAACAAGTTTAAAGAAATGACAATCACAGAAATGAAAACATAGAAATGTAAAACACCAAATCAATTTCAAAGTAAAAACAAGCAAAGAACACATTAATGTTTATGATGTCAAAATAACGTTAGTCTTTGAGACAATATGAAGTTTCATATTCCATTAGGTCATCCTTTTCATGATCAAAGTCATTTTCATCATCTTGGATCGTCATATGGGCTTCAAGATTCTTTCCCTTTAAATTCTCTTGATAGAGATCACAAAGATGCTTGGGAGTCCTGCAAGTCTTTTCCCAATGATTACTCATACCACATCTATGGCACACTGATTTGGTCGAATGTGGGGGTTTGAATGAATTCCCTCGGCCTCTTCCATGTCTTCGGCCAAACTAGTTTCCTTGGACTCTACTCGGCCATAGTCTATACCATACTGGTTTCCTCGCTCGTGGCCATAAGAACCTCGACCGCGGCCACGCCCATGCCATTTTACACTGCCTCGGCCGTGTTGGCCATTAGAATGGATGTGATCCTCTTTCTCAGTATCAGTGGCTGCGTGTGCTTCAGGTAATGGTGTGGATCCTGGAGGTCTCATTTCACTGTTTCTCATTAGTAATTCATTGTTCTGCTCAGCAAGTAGCAAACAAGAAATAAGATTAGCATAAGTCGTGAAGCCTTTCTCACGATATTGTTGTTGTAGCAACACATTGCTTGTGTGGAAAGTGGAAAATGTTTCTCAAGCATATCTTTATTTGTAATGGTCTCCCCACACAATTTCAATTTTGAAACAATCTTAAACAGTGCTGAATTATATTCGTCCACGGACTTATAGTCCTGGATCCTTAGATTCCTCCAATCATAAAGAGCTTTTGGTAAGATCAATGTTCTTTGGTGATCATATCTGCTTTTCAGCTCTGTCCAAAGCTCAAGAAGATTTTCAATCGTTAAGTACTGATCTTTGAGACTCACCGCCAAGTGATGACGTATTATTAATATGGCTCTGTATCGATCTTTCTCACTAACATTATTGTCATCTATGATACTTTCACTGAGCCCTTTAGATTTTAGGATGATCTTGGTGCAAGCGCATATTGAAGGTAATTATCTCCAGAGAGATTTGGGGCAGCATATTCCAAGTTACTGATTTTCGACATCTGAAATCATATGATCATGAGTTTTAGAATTCATATTTTTTTATCAACCTAACATAATAGTTTCTAAGTGCAATTGCAATCAAGAAAATGGTGATTCAATCAACAATGGCCGGTTATATGTTTGGTTTAGTCAATTGGATTATACTATGGGTCATGCAGTCGGTTTATTCAAAACAATCATTCGGTTTCATTAAAAATCCTAACAAGTAGTTTCTAGGTGATAAAACAATCAAGCAATCAAAACAATCATGACAATCAAATCGGCATATTGGTTCTTACTAACAAACCTAATCGGATTAGGTTTAAATTTTGATTAACAACCTAGCACCCAGTTTCTATATGATTTGCATTCAAACTATCAATCAAAAATCAAAACAATCAATGAATTCATACCCTATATGATCAAGATGAAGTTCTCTATACTATCCAGCAACCTAGCAAAGATCTATAATTGATTTTATAAATTAGGGTTTTAGGGTTACCGTTAACCTCAGATCAGGTTGGACGGACCACCGAGTCTGTCGCGGTTTGTGGGACTGATCGCGGGCTGGTCGTGGTGAGGGAGCTATCGGGTCGCGGTCCTGGTGCTATTGGGTGGTGCTGGTACGTGTGCGTGTGGTTGATTGATCGGGTGTGTTTGTGGTTGCTATCGGGTGTACACGGATCGTGGAGCTATCATGTGTACACGAATGATTGCAGTCGGGTGTACACGGATTGGGCGTACACGGATCGGGTGTACACGGATGGTGGTTCCTATCGGGTGGTGGATTTGAGTTGATCGGATGGTGAGTTTTAGCTGATCGGGTGTCCTTCTTGTTGCAGGAAACTTAGATCGGATTGTAGAGAGATGATGAGATTGAATCGATGAGATTAGGGTTAGGGTTCTTAACGGCTGACTTTTTGTTTATGGGGATCGATTTTTAGCTTAAGGTTTATGAGAGACGTATCGTGTTGATAACGTATTATGAAAGTAAGGGGAATGTATGTATTCTTATTGATAATAAAATAGAGGTTCTCTTTATATAAAAGTTACAAATAGACCGTCATAAAATAAATGGAAAGATAACAATTCATAATCCAACAAGAAAAAGGAAAACACAAAACCAATGTTTATTGCATCCATATCAAATAGTTTATAACAAGTTAACATTTTTGAAACTATTTTATTATCTCCTATATAAATTAATTTACTTTTTCTATATATTTTATCTCTGAAACAAATATCGCATCTTCAAAGGTGAGACTCTAAATTTTGACATTCGATGGATCAAGAATTCAAAGTTAGTGTTTCTCTATACCCATGGCAAAGCTTTACATAAAAACAAACAGCATTGTATTACTGCATCGTGTCTACAACACATCATCAAGAAAAAGTAAATTTTTCATTGCGTTATCGATCTGAGTTTCCTGCAACAATAATATACGTTCACGTTTTTATGAAGAATTATTTTCACCCACGTGCATCATAATCAAATATTACCACTACCTTTTCTGCGCTTATTGATATCAATTTGGATATTAATTGTTCCACGAGATTTTGTCAGTTATATTTTAAAAAATTCTTTTATATATATTTGCTATAAATTAATTTAACAATAAAAAAGATAAACATGGATAAAACTACCCACGTTTTTATCACACAAATTAATTTCTTAATTATTCTACCATCATCGTCACACGGTCAACCATGAAGTTAGTTTGCATATTATTTTCTTTCTCTTTTTCACAATCATTTCATCTCTCTTTTTTCATTCCATCATTTCCTCTTTTTCTCTTTTCACCATCGTCGATTCTGAAACGCTCTGTTGCAGGTTTATATTTTGTTTTCTATCAACTTTCTTAAAATAATATTTCTCTTATTCCTTAATACATAATCCTTTCTCTATTTCTGCAGATCTTTGGTTGAAGATGCCATTGGAATATACTGCTATTTCTCAACATAACTCATCTAAAAAGAATGGAAAATCAGAGTGCAGTCTCTCAGATTTGGGACTACTATCTTGCGCAGCGTATCAACGGTAACTCAACTCAAATCTAGAAATTTAGATTAAATCTCTAGAGATCTGACTTCTTAAATCGAAGAATTGAATCAAATTCGATACAAGGCTCTCGTATTGATGACATAATCAAATCAATGCAAGGCTTTAGAGAAAACTCTAGTTTATTATCTTTCAAAAACTCAATATTAAAGCCAACTTACAACACCTTATATAGGTCTTTAGAGACGGTTTATAATAAACTAAATCTCTTAAAAATAGAAAATCTAAGAAAAGGAAATCATAGATAGAAAATGAAATATTATAAAAGCCGAAAATAGAAAAACAGTTGCTTGGCGGTGAAGGTATTATGATGTTGCATCATGTCCCCCAGGGTTAGAAGGATTCGACCTCGAATCTGGAGTTGGGTCCGGAGGAATAAAACACGAAAGATACCAAACATTGAAGACATCCTAGGTGTTCATTTTTGCTGGAAGTTGTAGACGATATGAATTATCATTAATTCTCTCCAAGACCTTGAGAGGACCTATCTTCTTCGCCTTGAGTTTGTTGTAATCATGAGCCGACATCCGATCTTTAGTGATAAATGCCCAAACTTGATCACCTACTTCGAAGATGACACGACGGCGCCGAGAATAAGTTGCAGCTTTGTACTTTGACGAGGACGACTCGAGATTGGTGACAACCTGCGCGTGAACCTTATGAATGTTGTAGACAAAATCATCAGCTACAATATGAAGACGTGTACGGGCTGGAAGAGTAGTTAAGTCCAAAGGGCCACGAGGAAGAAGACCATAAACGACCTGAAACGGACTGAACCCCGAACTTCGATTGATTGCATGATTATGAGCAAACTCTGCTTGTGGCAATTTCGAATCCCAAGTTTTAATAGAATCACCCACAAGACAGCGAAGCAAGTTTCCCAACGATCTATTGGTCACCTCAGTCTGACCGTCCGTTTGAGGATGATAAGCGGAACTCATGTCAAGGCTGGTACCGAACTGCTTCCATAAGGACCGCCAAAACTTTCCTAAGAACCGAGAATCACGGTCTGAAACGATATAAGTTGGTAACCCGTGGAGCCTGTAAACCTCACGAAAGAACATGGTTGCGATTTGAACTGCATCCGTTGTCTTTTTACAAGGAACGAAGTGTACCATTTTTGAGAAGCGATCCACAATAACAAAGATTGAATCGAACCCTCTTTGTGTACGCGAAAGACCCATCATGAAATCCATACTGATGTCAGACCATGGCTGAGTTGGTATAGGAAGAGGCAGGTAGAGACCAGCGTTTGTAGCATGGCCTTTCGACGTTTGACAAGTCATACATCTTTCAACAAAACGCTCAACATCACGTCTTAAGGCAGGCCAGAAATATGACTGGGAGAGCAAATGCAATATCCGGTCGCGACCAATGTGTCCTTCATTATGTGTCTCAGCGATCAGGTGATTACGAAGGCTGCAGTCAGGAATGCAGAGACGGTCGCCGCGAAAAAGGAAGCCATCATGAAGAGTGAATTCACAAGAAACACTATTATGAATGTCAAGAAGAATTCGTCCAAAGAAATCATCACTCATATAAATCGGCAAAGGCTGCAAATCCTGGGACGGAGACATGCAGAATACTCAGCACAGAATGGAGACGGCTCAGTGCATCTGCAACTCTATTCGAAGCACCCGATGTGTGCTTGATAACAAATGTAAATTGTTGCAAGTAAGACACCCACAAAGCATGAAGAGCTGAGACCTTATCTTGACTGCTCAAATGTTTTAAAGCATCGTGATCGGTGTAGAGAGCAAATTCTCTATGGAAAAGATAATGTCTCCAATGTTTGATTGCTTAAACCACGACATAAACCTCCACATCATAAGTACTATATCGCAGACGGGCTCCTGCTAGTTTTTCACTGAAGAAGGCAATAGACCGGTTACGCTGACTTAAGACGACACCAATTCCCAACTTAGATGCATCACAATGTAGCTCAAAGACTTGAGTAAAATCTGGAAGAGCTAGTATAGGTGTTGTAATCAACTTCGTTTTAATGATCTCAAAAGCTGTGGCCGCTTCAGAAGTCCAAAAAAAGACACCATCACGGCGAATACAATCGGTGAGAGGCGCCATCAAGCTGCTAAACTGTGGTACAAATCTGCGATAAAAAGATGCTAGACCATGAAAACTTTGAGTTTCTGATAGTGTGGCCGGAATAGGCCAAGATTTGATTGCCTCTACTTTTCCTGGATCGACGGCGAGTCCTTCGGCTGATATGATGTAGCCAAGGACTTAGAAGACAAGTTGAGGATCTCATGGTATACTTGCGTGAAAGCATGAGTCCGTTTTCAGTCCCGACATTGCTTATACCAAAAAAAGATGGTTCATGGAGAATGTGTGTTGATAGCCGTGATATCAATAAAATTACTAGTACACTATAGATTTCCCATTCCCCGTCTTGACGATCTCTTAGACCAAATTGAAGCTGCAAAGATTTTCTCTAAGCTGGATCTTCGCAGTGGTTATTATCAGATATGAATCCGTCCCGGAGACGAATGGAAAACATCGTTCAAAACTCGGGAAGGTCTTTTTGAATGGCTTGTTATGCCTTTTGGTTTGTCTAATGCATCAAGCACCTTTATGCATGTTATGAATCAATCTCTACGGCCTTTTATTGGTAAGTTCGTGGTGGTCTACTTTGATGATATCCTAATATTCAGCATCCCTGGCCGACCATCTTGCACACTAGAAAGAAGTGCTTCTTGTTCTTCATCGTGATAAGCTCTTTGCCACGCTAATGAAGTGTGAATTTGGTTCTTCTCAAGTTGACTTCCTTGGCTACATCGTATCAGCCGCAGGACTCGCCGTCGATCCAGGAAAAGTAGAGGCAATCAAATCTTGGCCTATTCCGCCACACTATCAGAAACTCGAAGTTTTCATGGCCTAGCATCTTTTTATCGCAGATTTGTACCACAGTTTAGCAGCTTGATGGCGCCTCTCACCGACTGGGTGAAGTTGATTTGTACCACTTTTTATTCGCCGTGATGGTGTCTTTGTTTGGACTTCTGAAGCGGCCACAACTTTTGAGATCATTAAAATGAAGTTGATTACAGCACCTATACTAGCTCTTCCAGATTTTACTCAAGTCTTTGAGCTACATTGTGATGCATCTAAGTTGGGAATTGGTGTCGTCTTAAGTCATACGATAATGAGCTCGATTAGGAAGAACAACATTTGTCACAAGATCAATACGATGCTGAATGTCTCTGAGAGGAGGAAGGCCGTGTGGCAACTCGCTGGGAAAGACGTCTTGAAGCTCTTCCAAACAAATTTTAAAGTCATGGGGAATTGTGGGTAACGAGACTTTTGCAGTTGAGTTGATCAGTATCAGAACACGTCCTTCTTCACGAAGGGTTTGCTAGAAGGGTTTCCGATGTAAGATAAGGACTGGTGCTGACGGTGTGCTCTGTTTCTCGGGCAAAGAGGGTTGAAGTGTGAAGTTCTGATCATTGTAGTGGAAGCTGTAGGTGTTGCGATACCCATCGTGTTGTACCCGATGATCAAATATCCAAGGGCGTCCTAAGAGAAGGTGACAAGCGTGCATAGATGCTACATCACAATGAATTTGATCCTTGAACGTACCTCCAACACAAAACGATACAAGAGCTCGATGAGTAATGGCCAAGTATGTCTTCTAATCTAGCCATGCTAGTTTGTAAGGACAAGGGTGGAGCTCCATTGGCAGTTTGAGCTTGTTGACGACGTCTTCAGCAACCACGTTTTCACTACTTCCCGAGTCGATAATAAATTTACACACCTTGCCTGCAATAGTACACTTTGAGTGGAACAGGTTACAGCTCTGAGGGTTTTCATCCTCGTGACGTGGAGCTAGACAAACCCGACGAATAATCAAGCACGGTCATGTGTCTGCGACAAGGTCCTCAGTGTCATCAATGGTTTATGTTATTTACTCATCATATATTACCTCTACGTCATTGCCAGAAGAATCAAGGAGAAGACTCCTGCGATTTCTTTTTGGACAGCTGGACTGATGGTGACCGATCTCACCGCAAGTGTAGCAACGAAGCGAATAAGGACGCGGTGCTGTTTTTTTCCGTAACAGGCACGATGGCAGTATCAGGTGAATCATCAGTTGGATTAGAAGTCTGTTGTTGCTGAGCAGGACGTGTCGGATGCGAGGCAGTCCACGAAAAGTTGTTTCGAGTTTTTGATTCAATGGTGAGTGCTTGTTGGTGAGCTTCTGACAACATTAATGGATTGAACAAGTTAATGGTGTGTTGAATTTGTTGTCGAAGACCAGCCGTGAAGAGCGCCATTAGTTGGCGTTCTGAATCTTGAATGTCAACACGAGTAAGCAAGAAGAAAAATTCTTGCGAGTAATCAGCCACAGAACGTGTACCCTGGCGTATGTGATGAAGACGCTGGAACATGATCTGATCGTAATTATATGGTAAGAATGTTTTCTTTAGTTTTGATTTCAACTTGTCCCATGACATGATATTAGGCTTTCCAAGACGAGCTCGAGTTGATTTTAACTGTGTCCACCATCATGCTGCTCTATTGCAAAATTTCATTTTGAGAACAGGAACACAACGGTCCATTGGTGCTCTTTTGAATTCTAAGATTTCTTCAACCGTGACGATCCAATCGAGAAGTTCTTCAGCAGAGGAGTTGCCATGGAATTCTGGAATCTCTGTTTTGAAACCTGCTTCCCATCGATAACCATCTTCGACCCTCAAACCAGCATCACGAGCCAGAGCTTGGTTATTATGGAGGGGGCAAAAGGATTATCAGCAAACAGGTTCTCACCTCGATCGTCTTCTCCATCTGTCTCATCATCTTGAACGTTGCGGGGAATGTTAACAGGGGGTGGTGGGGCGTGCTGAACATTGAGATTATGAATGGCGGTGTTAATGTTTTGCATTTGAGCTTGAAGCTCAGCGATTGCATCACGGGTGATTTCTGCTTCGGTTTGAACAGTTGCTCGTCGTGTTCTTGCCATGGTGAATGGAAAATTTTGAGAAGCATAGCAAAGCTCTGATACCAACATGGCGCAGCGTATCAATGGTAACTCCGCTCAAATCTAGAAATTTAGGTTAAATCTTTAGAGATCTGACTTCTTGAATCGAAGAATTGAATCAAATTGGATACAAGGCTCTCGTATTGATGACATAATCAAATCAATGCAAGGCTTTAGAGAAAACTCTAGTTTATTATCTTTCATAAACTCAATATTAAAACCAACTTACAACACCTTATATAGGTCTTTAGAGACGGTTTATAATAACTTAAATTTATTAAAAATAGAAAACCTAAGAAAAAAAATAATAGATAGAAAAAGAAATATTATAAAAGCCGAAAATAGAAAAACAGTTGCTTGGCGGTGAAGGTATTATGATGTTGCATCACTATTCCAAACATAAACTTGAAGTTGTTTTCGGGATGAAAGCTATCCATGTGAATGAAAAGGTACATACACTTTGATGAAAAGGTACACACACTTTAAGTACAAAAAACTAATACACGTTTATAACTATTCTTTTCTGCATGATTCATCTTGAAGATGTCAATTGAATTTCCTCAGCTTAGTTCTTCAAAAAGACGAATAGAAATCAAAGCATTGTCAACAACAGCTGAGGTAATGATAAGTTTTTACAATTGTTATATAAATGATTTTTTAGGTAGATTACTACTTTCTTTTTCTTTCTTTTTTATTTCTTTGACAAACAAAAAAGAGATTGCTTAATTACAAATCTGTTTTTCATTCTGTAGCTTATTCTTAGGAAGACAAAATAGACAACGAACGTGATCATTTTGATATGTTTCTTTCAGTTAGCTATGAAAAACTTTCAATGTTCTTGAGTTTAATCTTCTTCACAAAGAAGTTTTGGTTATTATGTTTGTTATAGGACAAAAGAAAGGCTAAGTCATCTTCTTACCACTGAAGAACGTGAAATGACATTGGTAACTACATTAATGCCAATTGTTAATAAAACTATTTTAGTTAATCATAATAACTGTCATCCAAATTGACTTTGTCATTTTATATGTTCGTATTGTTAATCGATTTACATTATTTTTTGAAAAAAAAAACTGTTAATCGATTACATTCATGCATTTTGTTTGAACCGAGTTTAGACAACACGACTGAAACTCGTCGGTGGGTTTGTCACAAGAAAACTTTATTTATATCGGAAGTGTTTATTACAAAATGAGGTGACTAGTGCTCTCTAAGCTAAAAACCGCCCCTTGATCTTGGTTCTTACCCTCTCTTTATACTATTTTGAAGGTACCCTAGGTCAGGCGTCCTAATGGGCCGTTTTGCTTGTCGGGCCGGGTAGCAGGCCGACCAAATATCTTCCTTAGCTAAGTTTCTTCAGATGGCTTTGGAGAAACGGCTTAAAGGCAATCTGAAGCTGAGCCGAAGGTTCTTTGCCGGGAGCCAAACGCCTTTAGCCGGAAGCCGGCTCTAATGAGTGAGTGGTAACGGGCCGGGCTGACTATGTCGTGGACCTAAAGTGGAGGTAATCCTCCTACAATAAGTCCCCCCAGTTCATTGGTGGTTGTTGGCGCTAGCTCAAATGAATTTATTTCGGGTTCGGGACTAGTCGGTTTGGTTCAGTGTGAATTATCTCATGTTTGCCGCTTTGATGGAGTCGACTCATTGTTATGCTACTCTGGGATGAGGTACTCGGATGGGTTTTGTCGAAATGTCGAATCGTTATGTCGCATTTTACTCCTGATCGCTTTTTGTCGCCAACAATACTCATTCGGACAAGGCTGTAAGGCGGCCCTCTCGCAATGTTTTCTCGTCTTACTTTTCTTGTCTGGAAGGCGAACAGGCGCGGAGATAATTTTGGGCCCATTTGTGTCGGAAGTCAAAGAGTCGCATGGTTGAAGGGCTTTTTGCGGCCCATTTAGGCCCTGCTAGACCTAATCATTGCGTCTCTCCTTATAAATAGTCCATGCTCGACCGTTCCTCTCATTCTTCTCTGCGTAATAAGGTACTTTCTCTCTCTATCTCTCTGCTTCTCTCTCTAGATCCTGTTGTAGATTAGATAGCGTCTTGTTGGTAGTTATCGTCGAGAAGAAGGTTGTCGCGGAAAGAGAAGGGTAAAGCGGTCGCTCCTGCCTTGGATTCTTCTGACGGATCTGAAATCATGAGGGGAATTCACGACGGCTTGAGTCAAGTTCATCGGGATGCGATGATGGAAACAGAGAATATGACTCTATCTTAGAGGATTTTAGTCGCCGAAGCGGAAAGGCTTTTACGTAGTGAAAGCGGCGGCGAAGCAACAGACGTAACCGATGCATCCTGTGATTCGGATGGTTCGGCGGTTGGCCCCGATTTCGTTCCGACGCGTTACTGCCCAGGTGGGGTATTTGTCGAACTACCGGCAATAACTCCTGAGTTGCTCCGTCCCAAAGAGTTGGAAGGGCAATCTTGGAAGAATGTGCAAGGGACCCGGTCGACAATGGGCAGCGTGAAGAAGCTATTGCGGGACTGTGAAGCGGTGGGGGTGACGTTCCTTATTCCGACGTAGACTCAGAGACCGTGGTCGCCTCGGGTGGGGTACCAGTGTGTGTACGAGTCGTACTTCCAGAAGGATACCAAGTTATGGTTTCCTATCCCCCGTCTGATCACTTCGTACGCATTTCGTCGGGATGTCGCCATTTGTCAGTTTCTGAACGGCTCATTCCGCATAGCAGTCGCCCTGATGGTGATGGCTGCTGAGATCGAGGTATCGATGAGTGTTCGGACGTTCGAGGAGTTGTGCTTCGTGAAGCCTATGCTGGATGGGATGTATTCGGTCAAGATTCGACCGAATTACAATGTGATCACGGGCCATCCGAACAAGACTCAGGACTGGCAACGATACTATTTTTTTGTCAAGTCCGACGAGTTCTCTTTCGAAGAGCCGCCGAACGACGAGTTTCGGGTTCTGTTGAACTGGCACATCGGTAGATAGATTCTAACTGCCATTTGAAAGATTTTGGTCGGTTGTTTTAACAAATTCTCCTCTCTTTTTTTCTGTAGTCAGTCATCCGAATACAATCGATTACCCGGGAGGCTCGCGCTTTTTTGACGACGCAAGGGCTATAGCGGCACTCAGCCATCAACGTTGGCCTGATATCAGTGAGGAGAGGATTCGCCGGGCTTTAGATCGCATCTCAAAAAGTAATTATCTCCTGATCCTTGTTTATCGATAATTCCTCGTCTAATCGGTTGTCATCTTGCGCAGGTGACTGGGCTTCCGATCTTCCAGTCAAATTTGGTCCCGGTAAGAAACGCTTAATACTTTTCTCGAAAGGGGAGCGGCAACGGGTAAAGATAGCGCGCGAGATGAAGACGCTTCTGGATCTTTCTCCCGTCGTCGAGGGCTGGCTGGGCGTTCCTTCGGTGGCTCCTAATTTTATGGGTCTGCTGGATGGAATGGGACTGGACGGGATGGACACATCGGTTCGCGTGCCGCAGATACTTCCTGGTGGGGGAGACAACAAACTTTCTCGTTCAGAAGTTCGTCTTGGGGGTGTGGATCCCAAGCCGACCAAAGTGAGCGGCAAAAGATCCCTTGGTGATACTTCTGTCGGGGACCCATTGGAGGATAACATCGGTGTCACTGAAGATGTTCGGGAGGAGGGACCAAAGCGAAAGAAGAAGAAGAAGTCGTCCCGACGAGGACTGGACGTCGCCGCGGCTGGTACTCAGGCCGGAGGAGAGGACGCGGGTCCGAATGCGGAGGGGAGTTCCCATGCCCTAGAACAGGATGAGACGTTGAGGGTTTCGTCGCGTAAGCGGGGAGATACTTCTTCCGAGAAGGACATTGCGCCTCTAAAGAGGAAGAAGAGGGGAGAGCTCGAATGGACGCAAGCCCACCTGTTGTTCACGTGCCGTCGCCGAAGGAAAACCTGGTGGTACCTGTTGACGTGGGGAAGTGTGCCACTCGGAAACCCAGAGCTCCGTTCCCCGACCGAGTTAGCTTATCGTACGAAGCTAGTGTGCCGCTAATCTGCGACGGTTTAGAGTGCTCTAACCTGGTTTGACAGATCAGAGGTGGTCCAGATCATCTGCCCGACACCGAGTCCTTGATGTTCAGGGATGCCTACATCGACGCGGCTCGGAACCAATTGTTGGTAAGTTCGGCTCCTTCCTCGTTTCTCTTCTATTTTTTTTATTAACCTAAATGTTTTCGCTTTGTTTTCTTTTCCCCGAGGTAATTTTCCTCCCTCTTTCTTTTGCAGGCCACCAGTAGCATGAATTTCTTGGTGGAGAGGTACGACTCCGAGCTAAAGACGACGTTTGCTCAGCTGGGAAAAGCCGAGAAGAAGGTCCGGGCCAAGAGGAGGCGTATTACCTCTCTAAAGGAAGAGACGAGGATCGCACTCGAAGAGATGGCGAAAAGAACGAGATGACGCAGTTAGTCGGGGCGCGACTTTGGAGGGGGAGATGCGCGCTTTGGCGCAGAACTTTGAGTTAGTGATGACCGAGGTGGAAGGCGTCCAGGAAGAGAACACTGCCTTAAAGGCTGGTATAGAGGTGCTGAAGCGGGAGAAGGATGAAGCTCTGAGGGAGATTGCGTGTCTGAGGTACTCCCGCGGCCTTGAGGTTTCTCGCGAGCGAGCAAGGGTTGAAGCGGCCATGATCGCAAAATGCAACCGCCGGTTCGATAAGATTCGAGAGCGCGAGTCGCGTTATGATTCTTAAGATACTGCTCGGTGCTTCTATAGCCAGGCGTTCGGGACAAAGAAGTGCCTGCAGATGCTTAAACTACGGGGTGTCAACATCCCACAGGAGACCGTGGACTTCTTTGCCGGGGAGGAGGAAAGGTTCAAGGCGGAGGTGACCCGTTTAGAAGTTGGAGTCATACCGGATTCCGACTTGTCGCTTTCTCCCCTGGTTCTTGAGTCTCCGTTCGCGAGTAAGGAGCTTCTTGTCAGAGTAGATTCGTTTGGGTCCAATGCAGGCTTGATCAATCAGGAGGCGGCATCTGCTCTTAAGACCCCGAGGCATTCTACCGAGGAACGCTTGGAGGATGTGTTAGTCGCTCCAGGTGGGGTTGCAACGGACGGAGGCGATGCTCGGATCGACGTCTCTGATGCTTTGGGGGCTTTCGATTTGGAGCTGAGTGAAGGTTCGGCGAAACTATTGGAAAGCGACAAAGCTAGGCCCCTGAGTGAGGAGTTGGAGGAGATAGAGGGGTTTGGCGGCCCTGAATCAATGCTTGTTTCCCCCAAAGGACCCTTCTGGATCAGGTGACCCAGTTGAGGAGAGGAGCCCCAACTAAGTTCTGCGGATTGGTTGTGCATCCTGCTTTTTTTTGAACTTTTATGTCTCCTCTGTCGCCTTTAGATTTTCAGTGTTTGTTGTATGTTTTTACATGATGCCCCGTTTACTCTTTAATGAAGAATTAATGTTTTCAGTTCACTGCTTCCTTGGCTTGGGGCCTCTTTTCTCTTTTTCCTTTCTGAAGTACTCTGTTGAGTTGCCAATGGAATTGAGTTATAAAATTTTGTGTTGAAGTAATTCGTTTGGTCGTTTGTTAACCAGAATTATCGAAGTAAAAAATTTTGTCGAAGTAATTCGTTTGGTCGTTTATGAACTAGAATTATCGAGGTACATTTTTGATCGAAGTAATCGGTTTAGTCGTTTTACTGACCAAGATTATCGAAATAAAAATCTTAATCGAAGTAATTTGTCTAGTCGTTTGTCAACCGGAATTATCGAAGTAATTTTTTTTTTGAAGTAATCTGTTTAATCGTTTTACCGACTAAGATTATCGGAGTAATTCCCTTCGTCGTTTTATAGACAGTAGAGATCCAGGGGAAATAATGGTTCTCGTTCCGCTTTTTGAAGTAATTCGTCAACTTCCGGTTGGCCAAACCTGCTGAGAAATTTTCAAAGGGGACGTGAATTATTTCCCGCACCGTTGATCAATGTGATACGGTCTTCGCTCTTGGGTTCATGTCTGATCAGGACGATCCGCTGGGCGAGTGTGGATGCCGTTATATGATCCAGAGCTTGGTGGATTTAATCTTTTGCTTGGTCATGAGCATGGTGGTGACGAGTAAAAGTGATTCACACGGGAGTGGCATTCGTTCGTCATTGTCGAATCGTTTTCGACTTTCTCTGTGAAGAGATTGGATGGTGATTATGGCTGGAACCCAGTATAGGGGCTGCCTACGTACCCTGATAGGAGATCAAGCCGTTCGTATTTCGTTTTTGTCGGGTAAAAGTGGCCTTGAGGGCGCATTTTCCCTTTTTTTTTGTCGGGTAAAAGTGGCCTTGAGGGCGCATTTACCCATTTTTTTTGTCAGGTAAAAGTGGTCTTGAGGGCGCATTTACCCATTTTTTTGTCAGGTAAAAGTGGCATTGAGGGCGCATTTACCCCTTTTTTTATCGGGTAAAAGTGGCCTTGAGGGCGCATTTACCCTTTTTTTTGTCGGGTAAAAGTGGCTTTGAGGGCGCATTTACCCTTTTTATTTTATTTTTATTTTTTATTTTTGTTAGTAAAACCTTACTCGTAGTATTTTTTAAGGTTTTTCGAGTTCCATGCGCGTGGCACGGGGTCGCCTGTAGATGTTTCCAACCGATAAACACCGGGCTGCATGACTTCAATGATCTTGTAGGGACATTCCCAGTTTGCCCCTAGTTTGCCTGCCTTCCATTCCTTGGTATTCTCGAATACCTTGCGTAAGACCAGATCGCCGAGATCGAGAGGGGACGCGACTTGACGCGTTTGTTATAATAGCTCTCTATTTGATGTTGGTAGTTTTGGATTCGCAGGAGAGCTTGATCTCTCTTCTCCTCGATTTGGTCCAGAGCATCCATCAACATATCACGATTGAGAGTGTCAAGGTGTGGAATTTTGCTGCGCCTTAGGCTCGTAACGTTTACTTTGGCTGGCGCCATTGCTTCAACTCCACAGGCTAGGGAAAAAGGGGTGGCTTTTGTCGCACCCCGGGGTGTTATCCGGTGTGACCAGAGGACTCTGTCAAGTTCGTCGGCCCATGCTCCTTTTTTTAAGTCGAGGCGTTTCTTGATGTCGTCGATGATTAGTTTATTCGAAGATTCGGCCTGGCCGTTGCCTTGTGGATATCTTGGTGTTGAGGAACTAAGGCGGATTTGCCAGCGTTCGCAGAAGTTCTTGAAATTCTCCGACATAAATTGGGTGTCGTTATCCGTGACGATTTGGTATGGCAAACCGTGTAGGTAGATGATGTTTCTCCACACAAAACGTTGGACTTCTTTGTCGGTAACTTGAACGAGTGCTTCCGCTTCCACCCATTTCGTGAAGTAATCTATTAGGACCAGGACGAATCATCTTTGTCGGGAGCTGGGTAGAGGTCCGATGATGTACATCCCCCATCGCATGAATGGATAGGGAGCTGTGGCTGTCCGTAATAGTTCTTTCGGACGATGGATGTTGGGAGCGTGTCGTTGACACATATTGCAACGCCGTCCATACTCTTCGCAATCGGTGTTCATAGTTGGCCAGTAAAAACCAAGGCTTTTAACCTTGAGGGCCAAGGCTCTTCCTCCTGAATGGTTACCGGCAGCGCCGTCGTGCATTTCGGCCATTACTATCCGTATTGCATCACCAGCAACGCATTTGAGCAGCACCCTGTTTGCGGTCCACCGATATAATTCTCCGTCAATGACGACGTAATGTACGCTATGCGCCTTAAGTTGTCTGGCCGTCCACTTCTCCAAGGGCAGCGAGTTATGTTCAAGGTAATCAATGAATTCGATCCTCCAGTCGAGGCCGTTTCGTTCTTGATTTTGTTCGGTAGGCAGGTTTTGATCGTCGTTGGAGGCCTCGGTTATCGCGGTGATCAGGTGTCATTCTTCATTTGGTAAATCGATACTTGGTCTCTCGATACGGTGGATCAGGATCGTTCGCTTAACTTGGTCACGGAGTTTACTTTACAAGGCGGCAAGGGCGTCGGCGCATACGTTCTCCCCTCGGGGGACTTTCGTGAGTTCGAAGAACTTGAAATCATTTGCGAGTAACTGGACCACTTTGAGATAGGCGTCCATTCGCTGGTTGCATGCATCGTACTCCCCGTTGAATTGGCTCGTGACGAGTTGGGAATCGCAAAAGGCGCTTAGTCGCTTGGCTTGCACAGCTTTGGCGAGTCGAAATCCGGCGATGAGAGATTCGTATTCGGCTTCGTTGTTTGAGGCGGCGAAATCGAATGCGAAAGACTGTCGAATAAGTTCGCCGGTGCGCGACTGAAGCTGTACCCCGGCGCCAGATCCTTTTATGGTAGAAGAACCGTCGACATGTAAGATCCATGTGCTGTTCGGGAGGGTTAGATCTTGCTCAAGCTGTGGTGGTATCTCAATTAGGAAATTGGCTAGCACTTGAGATTTGGCGGCAGTTCGGTGATGATAAAGGATATCGTACTGGCTGAGTTCGATCGCCCATTTAGATAGACGACTGGATCGGTTAGTCTTCTGCATGATGGTGCGCAATGGTTGGTTCGTCAGTATCACAATCGAATGAGACTGAAAATAAGGCCGGAGTTTTCTTGAGGAAACGACAACTGCGAGAGCCATCTTCTCCAAGGTGGAATAGCGGGTTTTTGGGTCAGTCATACGTTTGCTTATGTAGAAGATGGGTCGTTGTTCGCCGCGGTCGTCCCGGACGAGGACGCTGCTGACAGCTGTCGGAGAGACGGCGATGTAGAGCGAGAGGGTATCACCATTCTCAGGCTTAGATAGTATGGGGGGAGAATTCAAGTATTCTTTGAGCTGTGTGAACGCTTCCTCGCATTTCTCGTCCCAAGCAAATTTTTTGTTACCTCGCAACAAGTCGTAGAACGGAAGGCATTTGTCGGTGGATCGAGATAAGAATCGGTTTAATGTCACTATCCTACCGGTTAACCGTTGAACTTCCTTGCTGTTTTTCGGGCTGGGTAGATCGAGTATGGCGGAAATCTGTTTGGGATTGGCTTCGATTCCCCTTTGCGTTACGATGTAGCCGAGGAATTCGCCCGACATCACGCCGAAGGTGCATTTGGCTGTGTTTAATTTCATACCGTACTAGTTCAGCGTTTTGAAGCACCTCTGCAGATGTCCCAGATGGTCTGTCGCGTGGAGCGACTTAACCAACATATCGTCTATGTATACTTCCATCGAAGTCCTCAGCCTATCGACGAACATTCGGTTCACGAGCCTTTGGTAGGTAGCGCCGGCGTTCTTTAAATCGAAGGGCATCACTTTATAACAGTACGTTTCCTTGTCGGTGATAAACGCGGTTTTCTTACTATCGTATGGGTGCATCAATATTTGATTGTAACCCGAAAAGGCGTCCATAAAAGTGAGGAGCTCGTTGCCAGCGGTTGACTCGATCATTCTGTCGATGTGGGGGAGCGGGTAACTATCTTTTGGGCATGCTTTATTGAGGTCGGTGAAATCGACACAGACGCACCATTTGTCGTTCTTTTTCTAGATCACGACGGGGTTTGCAAGCCATTTGGGGTATCGTACCTCAGTGATTGAGCCGGCTGCGAGTAAGCGCTCTACATCGTCGTTAACCGCCTTTGACCTTTCAGGACCAAGCTTACATCGTTTTTGTCGAATCGGCTTAAAGGTGGGGCCGACATTCAGCTCGTGCGTAATGATCATTGGATCGATGCCCCGCATGTCTGTGGTTTTCCAGGCAAAAGTGGAAGAGTTTGTTTGAAAAAGTCGACGATCTGAGTGCGTAGGTCGTCGGAGAGGTAAGCGCCGATCCGGATAACTTTGCTTGGATCGGCGTCATCGTTGATGACTTCTGAGATTTCCTCCTTTGGAGGACACGATTTGTTGGACTGAGCCCAGTGGCTTGTTTGTTGAGAGATTGAGTTGACGTGAGGTGACGATCGTTGTAGTTTGACCGTGGCGATCAAAAGGTCCCGCGCGGCTTGCTGGTTACCCCACAATGTATGAATTATCCCTTCCGGTCCTGGGAATTTAACACATTGGTGGTATGTCGACAGGATTGCTTGCATCGAATGTATCCACGGGGTTCCGAGGATAACATTGTAAGGGGCATCTGTGTTTATAACCGAGAATTTAACCATGCGAATGACACCGCAGGCGTACACCGGTAGCCGAATTGTCCCTATCATCAATTCGGAGGATCCATTAAAACCGGTGAGGGAAGGAGAAGATTGTTTCATGTTGCGTAGGTCGATCCCATTTTTTCAAGGGTGTTATGAAAGATAAGATCAACGGAACAACCGGTGTCAATCAACACCTTGGTAACATCACATGCGGCGATCCCGAGTTCTATGAGGAGTGGGTCGTTGTGAGGCGCGTGGATGCCAATGGTGTCGGCTGCCGAGAAAGTGATTGAAAGATCATTCTCGGGCCGCGCAGGCCATTTCTGAGAAGTTACTGCTTGTCGACGATAATTTTTGATTGATCGTATAGAGTCTCCGCATGGAGGCGAGCCACCCATAAATACGTTGAGCCGTGATTGGCCCTTGCTTTGTTTTGCTCGTATTAGGGTCCTCAGGTCGCTAGTTGTTGGAGCCGAATCCTGTTCCGTATAATATTTGTCGCGCATGAGTTTATCTCGTAGGTCGCCATTTTGCCGCTGGTTAAGGCTCCAACGGAGGTTGTCCTTGTTGGCATTTAACCTATCACGTAGGTCTGTGGTAGGCGGCTATGTTTGCGCATTGTAGGGTACGGATGGGAGGACAAGCTGTTTGCTGCGGGACTCGGTGAGAAACATTCGGAGATCTGGAGTTCCGTCTGGGGAACCTTCGTCGGTAGTCGACTTTTGCTTTAACTGGAGGTGGAGATCGTTGCTTTGGTAACGTTTTGCTGGTTGGCGCGTTAGTCACGTGCGCAGATCATTACCTTCAAACGGTATGTCATCATCGGATGAGTCTCCTGGTCGAGCCAAAATTACATCAACGCGTCTGCGGTTTCTTGGCTGCTCCTCGTCGGCCGATGTGTCAGCTTTTTCTTGTTCAGCCGATGGAACCGCATTTCCCTTATCGCGAGGATCCCCCTGCGAGTTTTTGCCGTGAGGTCGTTGAGCCCTTTTCTCCTTTGTTTTACTCCAGCTTTTGTTGTTCTTAGGCTGCTATTTTGGCGGTTCGATCTTTGCGTTCCCATTACTGAAGGAGGCGAGTAGTGCTTCGTGGAGCTGCTTGCACTCCTTTGTGTCGTGGCCCCTGACCTTATGGTATTCGCAGTATTTAGTTAGGTCGACCTAGCTGGAGGACGCGGAGGGGGTTTGATTCTTTTCCGTTCGGGTTCCCGCTCCAGTGGTTCCATCCCTTTTCTCGGACGACGATAGTAGATGATGGGGGCTTATCCTCGTCGACTACGTATCAAAGCTTTCTCCGATCATTTCTTCTCGGCGGTGGCATGTTGGCGTGGCTCTTTAACGCGCGTCAGTTCGTTCGTGATGGTGCTTGCTTTGTCGCGTTCTGCTTGTTGAGGATCGCTCGAGTGTCTTCTTCCATACGGATGAAGTTGTTGGACCGAGCGATGGCGTCTTGCAGGGAAGTTGTCGGTGTCGATATAA